>QNQO01009424.1:0-207096 GCA_003290165.1 Berberis thunbergii | reverse complement strand
AACTAGGGCTGGGCAATTTAGACCGAAAAACCGAACCGAACCGGTCGTTTCGATTTTATAGTAGATTTTTCATTTTCGGTTCGTTTTAAGCTCATCCCAAAAAAATTTATTCGGTCCTCGGTTTTAGCAACCCAAACAGCTCGGTTAACCGAGTCCGATCCGAGTTTGTACAAAGTCCAGCCCAAACTCTGGATGAGATTACAGAAAGGGTGTGTTGAGACTTTGAGATTAAATAAAGTGTCTCTTTGGATGAGATGTCTTGTCCTTCTTAATTGGATTTTGAAAATTAATCGAGTCCAACACCTTGACTAACATTGACTGCCACAGTCAAATACGTTGATATTCATGATTGTTTTCAATTCTATAAATTCAAAAATTCCCCTTTTACTCAAACTACACATATAAGACATGTGTTGGGTCTAAAATAACAACAAAGTTCATCAAATGACCAAAGATTGCTTCACAAATCACGAGGACATCCAACTACATGAACTAGAATTTGATCACCGATCTCATAGACTAGCTTCAGTTATGCAAACAAAAAAAAAACAACTTAACAAAAAAATGAATTCTTTCAAATCGACCCCATGGAACACGTACTCAATTTCACTCAAAGAATGCCCTTTAACGCAATTCAACAAATTCAAACCACAAAAATGCATCAAAATGATAAACTCATTCAACATTTAGGTTTGAACCCACGTATGGTAAAGCTACAATTTTTCGATAAATCTAAGAATACCCATAATTATTTGAGTTGCGGATTTTGGATTGGTTTGATGAGGGTGAGGGAGATCCATGAAGGTAAGTTGGTGGATGTCCTCGTGATTTATAAAGAGATCTTCAACTGATGGATGAATGTTGTTGTCATTTTAGACCAAGGATGTGTCTTGCATGTTTAGTCTAAGCAAAGGGTATTTTTAAATTTTATTGATTAGTTATATAAAGTCAATGTATTTGATTGATGTACTCAATGTTAATTTGGATTTAAAATTAATTAACTTTTAAAATGAGTATGAAACTCAATTAAGCATAAACTAATGTGGACCAAACTCAAAAAAAACCAAAATACTAACCATAAAAATAGGTAGTTGTTTTAATTTTTCGATCAGAAAAAACACAACTATGGTATTCATATAGTCAAAATGCAAAAGTATACATCCGAAGTTTCTGATTCTCAGTCTCTCGGGATCTCTGCCCAATCAAACACACAAAATGAGATTTTGGTTCTCTAAACATGCCCCAATTTTGACCCTAAACCCACATGGTAATCTTATTGTTTATACATAAGCTATCTACATCTTTATATACATTTTTGAAAATCATATTGTTCATTTCCCTCCAAATGTCCCATGCAAGGGCGTGGAGGAGTCTAGCACGAACCCATTTCCCTGTGGAAGAAAAGTTGAGAATCCCTAAATTTAGGTTGACCAGTCATTTGCTAATTACTAAATGGCTCGAGGAATGTTAGCTTGCGTGAAGGAATAGAATAGGATAATTTGATCGACAGTTTCCAAATACTGACTGCAGAGGGGGCATTGGTTTGTGAGTGTTAAGAATCATCGCTGACTCTTCAGAAAAATCTCTCCAGAGACTTCAACTTCTGGAAGCCTTATCACTGACTATCTAGAGAATTCTGAAGCTATTGTCAATATTGGTGGCTCAATGTCAAAATCGGTGGCTCATCCACCGACTCCAAGCTATTATAAATATATGTAAGGATTGTATTTGTGTGAGTGTGTAGAATTATAAGCTCAATTGTGAGTTTAAGTTACAGTGGGTGTGAGTTTGTGTTTGTACACAAGTTTTGTGTACTTACATCTTTGTGAGAGTAATAAAAATTAGAGTATTGCAAGTCCTTGATCCTCCTCATTGTCCTAACATTTTGGTATCAGAGTCAGGTTGAGCTAAAGTAGCACTCTCGACCGGAGTTACAATGTTATTTAGTAGAAGAAGACATTGTTCAAACTAGGGCTGGGCAATTTAGACCGAAAAACCGAACCGAACCGGTCGTTTCGATTTTATAGTAGATTTTTCATTTTCGGTTCGTTTTTAAGCTCATCCCAAAAAAATTTATTCGGTCCTCGGTTTTAGCAACCCAAACAGTCGGTTAACCGAGTCCGATCCGAGTTTGTACAAAGTCCAGCCCAAACTCTGGATGAGATTACAGAAAGGGGTGTTTGAGACTTTGAGATTAAATAAAGTGTCTCTTTGGATGAGATGTCTTGTCCTTCTTAATTGGATTTTGAAAATTAATCGAGTCCAACACCTTGACTAACATTGACTGCCACAGTCAAATACGTTGATATTTCATGATTGTTTCAATTTCTATAAATTCAAAAATTCCCTTTTACTCAAACTACACATATAAGACATGTGTTGGGTCTAAAATAACAACAAAGTTCATCAAATGACCAAAGATTGCTTCACAAATCACGAGGACATCCAACTACATGAACTAGAATTTGATCACCGATCTCATAGACTAGCTTCAGTTATGCAAACAAAAAAAAACAACTTAACAAAAAAAATGAATTCTTCAAATCGACCCCATGGAACACGTACTCAATTTCAACTCAAAGAATGCCCTTTAACGCAATTCAACAAATTCAAACCACAAAAATGCATCAAAATGATAAACTCATTCAACATTTAGGTTTGAACCCACGTATGGTAAAGCTACATTTTTCGATAAATCTAAGAATACCCATAATTATTTGAGTTGCGGATTTTGGATTGGTTTGATGAGGGTGAGGGAGATCCATGAAGGTAAGTTGGTGGATGTCCTCGTGATTTATAAAGAGATCTTCAACTGATGGATGAATGTTGTTGTCATTTTAGACCAAGGATGTGTCTTGCATGTTTAGTCTAAGCAAAGGGTATTTTTAAATTTTATTGATTAGTTATATAAAGTCAATGTATTTGATTGATGTACTCAATGTTAATTTGGATTTAAAATTAATTAACTTTTAAAATGAGTATGAAACTCAATTAAGCATAAACTAATGTGGACCAAACTCAAAAAAAACCAAAATACTAACCATAAAAATAGGTAGTTGTTTTAATTTTTCGATCAGAAAAAACACAACTATGGTATTCATATAGTCAAAATGCAAAAGTATACATCCGAAGTTTCTGATTCTCAGTCTCTCGGGATCTCTGCCCAATCAAACACACAAAATGAGATTTTGGTTCTCTAAACATGCCCCAATTTTGACCCTAAACCCACATGGTAATCTTATTGTTTATACATAAGCTATCTACATCTTTATATACATTTTTGAAAATCATATTGTTCATTTCCCTCCAAATGTCCCATGCAAGGGCGTGGAGGAGTCTAGCACGAACCCATTTCCCTGTGGAAGAAAAGTTGAGAATCCCTAAATTTAGGTTGACCAGTCATTTGCTAATTACTAAATGGCTCGAGGAATGTTAGCTTGCGTGAAGGAATAGAATAGGATAATTTGATCGACAGTTTCCAAATACTGACTGCAGAGGGGGCATTGGTTTGTGAGTGTTAAGAATCATCGCTGACTCTTCAGAAAAATCTCTCCAGAGACTTCAACTTCTGGAAGCCTTATCACTGACTATCTAGAGAATTCTGAAGCTATTGTCAATATTGGTGGCTCAATGTCAAAATCGGTGGCTCATCCACCGACTCCAAGCTATTATAAATATATGTAAGGATTGTATTTGTGTGAGTGTGTAGAATTATAAGCTCAATTGTGAGTTTAAGTTACAGTGGGTGTGAGTTTGTGTTTGTACACAAGTTTTGTGTACTTACATCTTTGTGAGAGTAATAAAAATTAGAGTATTGCAAGTCCTTGATCCTCCTCATTGTCCTAACATTTTGGTATCAGAGTCAGGTTGAGCTAAAGTAGCACTCTCGACCGGAGTTACAATGTTATTTAGTAGAAGAAGACATTGTTCAAACTAGGGCTGGGCAATTTAGACCGAAAAACCGAACCGAACCGGTCGTTTCGATTTTATAGTAGATTTTTCATTTTCGGTTCGTTTTTAAGCTCATCCCAAAAAATTTATTCGGTCCTCGGTTTTAGCAACCCAAACAGTCGGTTAACCGAGTCCGATCCGAGTTTGTACAAAGTCCAGCCCAAACTCTGGATGAGATTACAGAAAGGGGTGTTTGAGACTTTGAGATTAAATAAAGTGTCTCTTTGGATGAGATGTCTTGTCCTTCTTAATTGGATTTTGGATGGGATTAAAGAAAGTGTCTTGTCCTTATTTATTGGAGTTTAAATGGGATTAAAGACAAGACATGGGATTAAAGAAATAGTCTTGTCCTTCTTTTACTTTTCTTTTATTTTCTCTTTCTTTTTCTTTTTTTTTCTTCTTCAACTTAGAAACGCCATTTCTTTTTCAAAAACGCCATCTCGCTATCAGAAACGCCATTTCTCTTTCAGAAACTTTTTTCTTTTCTTCTTCAACTAATAAAAGCCATTTTTATAGTCCTAGCTCCATTTCTCTCTCGCTGAAGCCCTCATCTCACTGGCTTTGAAAGATTGAAAAAGATGTCACGCCCCGATTTTCGAAGAAAACGAAAATCCCAAATCCACGTAGGATCATCTGTTTTCCCCAAAAACTCGGGACGTGAAAATTCAATAACAACAGAAACAAAATAGCAGCAACAACTAAACATTTTTAAATTACTAAATCTAACCCGGAGAAGACTGGCATGGCTAGCTCACTAGCGGAACTCCAGTAACGCAGCTCAAAATCTCTAAACCTGAAAGGCTAATCGGCTACATTCCAAAATGAATGTACCCAATAAGCAAAAACTCACTTGGATCAGCAATAAAGCTGGTGTGAGAAATCTTCATCCCAAAATCAATAAATCCGCACATGACAACATCAAAATAAACAATAACCAAAATCACACCAACAGGTAGTTCATCAATGAGGCAAAGGTGTCATCATCCTAATAAATAAATATGCATTATTTATTACTAATAAATAAATTTTATGAGTTATCAATCCTCATAAATGCAACAACAATACAATTCATAATCATATTAGATTATTATTGAAATATTAACAAAACACGTTTTTCTACCTTAGGAAGACATGTAGTTCTCATTCAATGGTTGAATGAGCATTTAGTTTATTCCTTTAAGATAATCATGCACATACACAAAAAAAAAATTTCGCTTCTTTTCCACAATCGTACTATCCTCCATGTGCCGAACACACCTCACCCAAGTGTGCCTCCCTTGGCATCGAAACCACTCGGAGCATACATGTTCTAAGTGGGGTGTCACCTCGAGGAACATGTCATCTCACCCGAAGTTCGATCACTGGCAAATATTCTTCCTAAATCTACACGTACAACCGAACTCACATGGAAAGGTGCACCGATATGTAAACAAGTCTTCATACTCATAATAATATCACACGTATACAACAAGTCTGTATACAAAAATTTCTTTTATTTTCACATTTTTTTTTCTTAGGAGTTGTGGAAAATAACATAAAAAAATATCCAACTACAACTCAAAACTCTTTTATGGTGACTCTTTGTCAACCATAAATAAATCAACCACAGTATCCACCATTCTCTTGGGGAACAAATAATATTTGACACATTGCCAATTCACACATCTCATCTTTTTGCATTATATGAAAAACAATACGCACACCAATTCACATAACAATACAAATACTCAAGCTAAAAAAGTGCTCAGTTAAATTCCATCCAATATCTAATATTTATTTAATAAAATATAAATTGGTTGGAATGAGAGTGCAACCCATAGAACTTCTCAGTATTAAAAAAAAATACAATTGAAGTAGAATAAAAGATGTATGTGATCCATTCATGTAGTGAAAGGATCTACTTATATCAAATTATGTTCATTAGTTATTCATGCATATATAATATGCTAGTTTATAGTATAACAAGAACCATGTAATGAGCAGCAAAAATTCAACATATATAATCACCAGTCCACAAAAGCTTACTTAAAAAAAAATGGTTATTCTAAACTTGTCTTGAGTTGAATTGCAAACCAACTAGTGGTTTAAACCAATAAACTTAAGCTCAATCCCCTGATCCAATTTAAATGATGAGAGGGTTCATCATGTATAACTTAACAAATGCAACTAAACCCAAAAATGACTATCTATTTGTCCATTTTGGTTGTACATATAGGCTACTAAATAAACAGTCAAACTTAGATCTTCACAACCAATTTCATAACTCTAAAAAACCCAAATTATTTCATCAACACTTTCAACCACATCATCCTAATGTGACATCCCACAGACTCAATGCTCATGTCTCAAATACTGAAAAAGTAAGTAAAGCTACAAGCACAAATGCAAATTCTGTCATAGAGTTGTTACACATCCAAGCAATAAGTGCTAAAGACAGAAATAATACATTACTTAAACATCATAAACAAACACCAAAACACACATAACCAATTACCAAATAAACAAACACCGACTCGAAAACACATAACCAATTACCAAATGTTTGTGAACATTTCTTCACAAAGATCAAACTGAGAGAGACTATATAAAAAAAACATACTAAAAGGGGTAAAAGAGAACTCACTAGCAGAATCTACGCCAATCGCTGCACCATCAAGGACAAAATCCTCACCATAATCCTTTACAACAAGGCAAGAACAACCCGCAACCTTCCTTGCCTTACCTTCTGAATCAATCTTGCACAATCCAGCCCATTCACCAATGGTTTTAGCACTTGGGACAGAAATCAAACTAACATTGTGGTTCGCACAAAGTCCTCTAACCAGCTTAACATAGTCTGCTTGGTCACAGTCTTCAACTAGCACACACAACTGGGCAGCATGCTTCTCAATAACCTTAGCAGCTTCATGGAGCCCTTTCACAAGACCATCATGTTGCCAATGATTTCTTCAGCACTAGTTGCAAAGCTGTCATTACATCCATTGGCTCACCAAGAACTGGAGCTGCTGCTGCGACTAGCTCAGGAGCAACAACCTCTTCACCTGACATGTTTGCAGTTCAAGGAAGTGAAACAAAACTCTGATGCTCTTTCTTATAGGGTTTGCATTTGGGGAGCAGCGGAGGCGAGAGAGATGAGAGGTTTCAGATAGACGAAAAGCAGAGAAAATGAGTTATTGTTCGACCATTCGAGCAAAGCGAGGGTGGCTTCTGATCGAGCTTCGCCGCCAAGTGAGAAGAATTTACGAAGAAGGGGAAAAGGAGAAGGAAGGAGAAAGAATAAGGAGAAAGAAAAAAATAGGGTTATTTCTTTATAAGGTGGGTGGTTATTCGCCCCCACCAAACTTTTGAATGCACCCACCATCTTTCACAAAATCAAACCCTAATCATTAGTTTAATAAAAGCCTAAAAACAAGCCCAAATACAATTGAGTAACAACCCATCAACATTAGGGTTTATAAATTTTTGGCTAAATACACACACACACACACACTTTATTTATTTAGTAATGACAAACAAAAATCTTTTCCCAATAAATGAGATTACAATATACGCCACAATTAATAAATAAGAAATTTTTATATTTATTTATTAGGCGGGTATTACAGAAGAGCTTTCTATCTCGCTGAAGCCCTCATCTCTCTGTTGAAAGATCTTGAAGCCCTCATTTCTTTCATCACTCTCGCTGAAAGATTATAAGATTGATTGATATAAGAGCTCCCTGTTTGCTTGAAGAAGATTTTGTAAAAGTTTGATCAGTTTGTACTTTGTAACAAGAAACCCTAGACTTGTAATGTAAAGATTCCACGTTTGTACTCCATTATTCTATTATTAAAAAAAAATTCAATTGTACTCCTCCAGTGGTTGAAGCTAATGCGAGTTTTATTAACCTAAATTAATAAGCTAATAAATCCCACTTGTAATAACTGCAAGTGCATGGTGTCTAACTGGTAGACAACGGCAAGTACGGGTCGATCCCACGAGGAAGGTGGATTAAATTGAATTTAATAATTTAAATAAACTAATTTAGAGAAAAATGGGGTTACACTATTTTAAAACTAAACTATAAATAAATTAAAAATAAAAGAAAAGAAAAGATGGATGTTGTGGGGTTTTGTGGGGCTTGGACTCACCAATGAGTTAGAAAAAATATTTAAATCTAAATTACTGAAAACGATAAGCTTTAGGGATGAGGATCCCTTGCTTACACCGAAGATGTGATCATTAAACTCTAATTTCAATCATATCAGTTTATGTCAAACATGAACAATTTATTTCAAGAAAATAAACTTTTACCAAGCATTAAATGTCTTTTTAGGGCACACTTAATCAAAGTTCAAGCTTAATAAATTTTAGTACATGCTTTGAATATTGATAAAATGTTAATATAACTACCAAACATATCAATTTTTTAATCGAACATGAAAGGTGAAAGCAATTTATCAATTTTCAGAAATAAATTGTTTATCAATTAAGCATTTAAATCAGCAAAATAAATTAAAATGAATTATGCAACCATTTTGTTTTGTCACAAACTCGATGTGGTGGTACTCAGTAGATCAGCAGTTAGTCCGAACACAAATCCCGAGAAATGAACTACAAACGCTCTATGGTGGTACAAAACAGAAATCTGGGTGCGAATAACATACTTATTTGAAAAACAATTATTTCCCTTCAGTCGCTCGCGCCCCTCTGGTTGTCGTCTTCTTCCTCCGTGCTCCTTCGTTCTCCAAGCGGCTCTGAAATCTGCAAATGAGAGAGAGGGATGGAAGAACAAAGAGAGATGCGATGAGAACACAAAAAAAACAGAGATAGAGATGCGAGGACTTCCCTGATTCTGCTCATGTCGCGGTGGTTGTACACCGCTGACGCGACGTTCTGTGGTGGTGATCGTGAGAGAGAGAGAGAGAGACAGGAAGGAGGCCGGGACGAATAGAGGCTGAGAGATAGCTCGACACTGGCTCGTCTTCCTCTGATTTGTAGTGGCGGTGATGGCGGCTCTGTTTCGCGGCGATGATGGTGGCTCGCAATGCTAGGTGCTTGGTTGTTGGACAGGGACAGTGGTGGAGGGACAATCTGTGTGGTGCTCGGTGGTGAGGTGAAGGTTTGACGCTAAACCGGGTTGTCACGCCCCTGTTTGTGGTGGTGGCGGTGTTCGGATGATGGTGATTGATGGCAGATGGATGTGATTGCTGAGTGATCTGAACAGAGAAGGAGTGAGAGATGGATAGGTGGTGATGGTGATGAGAATCACTGTGTGAGGAAGAGGTTTGGATTTGGCTATTGAGGCTTGATTCCCTTCTCCTCCTCCCATTTTCTCACCCTTTTCTCTTGTATTTATAGAGAATGATCAAAATGAATAGAAATGAGATAAATGGACGATTCATGGAGTGAATCAAGGTAAAATCAAGGGATAATTGGGAGAATATTATTTGGGTTTGCTTGGGCTTGGCATTGGGTTTGGGTTTGGGTTTATGGGTTAGGTTTTGGGTTTAAGGGTTTAGATATGTGACCCTCTACTTTGTACCACCGCTAGAATCGACCAATTGTCATTTCTTAAAATGTCGCCTTAATACGATTTCATCGTTCATGCTCAAATTCCTACAAAGACATGAAAACAAAATAACTACTATAAAATATAATAATCGGAACACTAACATATATAAATTAAGGGATATATTATGTAATAATTATGTGAATATCAGAAGCCCAAGAACCGGCTCAGATTTTTGGTTAACCAGTCTCACCCCACCGGGCTCGGTCCCTAAAAATTCAATTGTTGAAACTTCGGTCCGGTCCTCGATTTTGACAAATTGGGCCGGTTAATCGGACTTGGACAACCCTAGTTCAAACACTGTTTACGAGTTGACTCTGTTCAAAACTCATCACTGTTCACGGGTTGATACTATTCACAACTCAGACTGTTCGCGGGTTGATACTTTTCACAACTCAGCATTGTTCACGAGTTGTCCTATTCACTTGAACAGTTCGTCGTTATTTTCAATTGCCGTTGGGGAGATTTGTCTTGTCCGAGATTGTTCGTGCGCAGTTCGAGACTGTGAAGCAGACTGGTCTAGGACCAAGCTTACTTGGTAGCACAAAAAAGGTTGCACCTTGTCACGATGGGAGATCTCATTGGCACAACTGGTGGGCTTACAAAGCTCAACCATCACAATTATAAGAGTTGGCAGACAAGGATAAAATCCTATTTACAAGGACAAGACTTGTGGGCAAGTTGTTATTGCACCACCGCCAAGGGAGAATGCTGCTGAATTCAGGAAATGGGAAATCAAACTGGAAGGCATTTTATGTGCTCAAGACGACGATTGAGGATGGGATGCTGCAACACATTGAAGATGTAGACACACCCAAAGGAGCTTGGGATACATTCGCACCCCTATTTTTCAGAAAAAATGATGCCCGCCTGCAATTTTTGGAAAATAAATTGATGAACTCTAGACAATGAGGTATGTCGATTGGAGAGTATTTTTTTTAAATAAAAAACTTATGTCGTGAAATTTCAGAACTAGACCCAGCCTAAAAAATTAATGAAGATAAGATGAAACGAATAATCATCCATGGACTAAAGCCTGAATATACGGGGATTGTCACGGCTATTCGTGGTTGGCCAACTCCACCCTCTATTGTGAAGTTTGAAAATTTGTTGGCCAATGAAGAAAGCCTTGCTAAGCAAATGGCAGGTGTCTCCCTAAAAAATGAGGGAGAAGAGACACTCTTTAATAAAACGAATGGTGGATATAAAAAGAAGAAATTTGTAAAACAAAAGAAAGAAAAAGATAACAAGCCGACGAAGTTTCAAGAGAGGAGCTACAAGAGAGGGAAAGCTCCGCAAGGTAGAGGCAACAATAATCGGCAAAATGATATGTGTTACAATTGTGGGCAAAATAGGTCACTAGGGAAAAGACTGTTGGTCAAAGAAAAAGACAGCTGAAGGCAACTTGGTGACATCTTGCAATCACCAAGACAGTAGTGAAGAATAATGAGACTTCCAAGCATCCTTTGCAACTATTCAGCCCGTACGTGAAAATTCTCTTGAAGAAGAATTAGACTTCTCCAGGAATGAAATAGTTATGGCTTGTGAAGATAAAATACTAACAATCAACTACAACAAATATTGGATCGTTGACTCAAGCTGCTCCAATCATATGACCGGAGACAAGGAGAAGTTGTCCAGCCTCTGTGAATACAAAAGAGATCGGGTCGTGATAACTGCTAACAACACGAGATTGTCGATTACTCACACTGGAGAGGCTGCATTCACCCCCCGTTTTAGCCCTAATCAAGTTCAATTGCAAAAAGTCTATCATGTTCCATGTATGAAGAAAAATCTATTGTCAGTATCACAATTAAGAACATCTGGCAACTACGTGGTGTTCAGGCCAGAAGATGTTAAGGTGTACCGAAGCCTAAAGTCATCGGGTACACCCATTATGGAGGGACGTAAGTTAAATTCTATCTACATGATGTATGCAGAATCATCATATGTAGATAAGATTCGACGCTGTGAAACTGCTGATTTATGGCACACTAGGCTTAGGCATGTTTGCTATCAAAGGTTGAAGGCAATGATGAGCAAGTCAATGTTGAAGGGTATACCCAACCTAGATATACGAGGAGAAACAGTTTGTGTTGGGTGCCAGTATGGAAAAACTCATCAACTACCCTATCAGGAGTCGGAGTTCAAGGCCAAGGAACCGTTGCAACTCATCCACTCAGATGTGTTCGGTCGAGTAAAGCAAACCTCAATTAGAGGGATGCGATACATGGTGACTTTTATTGATGATTTTTCAAGGTACGTGCGGGTTTATTTTTTGAAGAAAAAAATAGAAGTCCTTAATATATTTAAGGAATTTAATAAGGAGATTGAAAGTAAAGTAGGAAATAAAATTAAATGCATGCGTATCGACAATGGCGGATAATACACATCAGATGAGTTTTCCAATTACCTGAGGGAGTGTAAAATCAGGAGATAATTAACATGTCCAGGCACTCCACAACAAAATGGAATAGCAAGTTTTGTGTTTGTGGATGTGTATGCTATGGAATACTAAACCCATAGTGACTCACTTTTGAGTTTTTGGATGTGTATGTTACGTGTTTGTGCCCGATCACCTGCAAAGCAAGTTTGACAAGAAGGCGATTCGCTGCATCTTTGTTGTGACGACCATAAATCAACACATTTTAATTTTTATTTCCAAGCTTTATTAAATTTGAGGTTGGGTCAAGTAATAACTAAATAAACGAGGGGTGTCACTAAACTTTAGCAAAACCTTAATAGGGTTTTGTCTTTGGTTGGATTAAATAGAGGTTTGGTTTTTGTTTCTCAGCGGCACAAAAAAAGAAGAAGGAGAAAGGTAGAAGAAGAAGAAAATGAGCAAAAAGGGTGAAAGAAAAAGGAAAATGAAGAAGAAAGAGAAAAAAAAACTGTGAGTTCTCGTCTCCCTAAATAAATTTTCAGTTTTATTTTTATCCTTGTTTTGGATGTCATTTTGAAATATGGGTAGAAGGGTATTGTCCTTTTTGGTGTAAGAAATCACATCTCCATGAATATTTTCGAGATTTGTCTTCTTGATTGAAAATCGTGCTTGTCTTTCAAGCATTAAGCTAGTTTCGGTAGTGGATATGGTTATTTTATTTGATAGTGATTGGAACCCTTTTAAATGATTTAAGGGCCTTACAAAAGATCATAATTGATTCACAACACAAACAGCTGAAAGTACTATGTTTATATTCACCTTGTACTGTAGAAGAAAAAAGCCTGATTCTTGCTAAGCAATATATGATTCTTGATAGCAATACACAAATATAAACCGTGGTAATATGTCATTTAAATTAACTTGATAGTGACATTCCTTTGCCATATGTCAGTATTCCAATTAAATAGTTACTTTGCCATATGACATTACTTGTGGATGACCATAGGTCAGACTTCCTTTGCCATCTACTTTAACCTTTTGATAGTGACATTCACTTGATAATGACATTTACTTGAAGATACTCTTATATGTCTAATGTGCAAATGTTAAATGAATAATGACATTCACTTGAAGGTACTATTTTGATTCTACAAGTGACTATAAATAGTAAAAGCCTTGATCTGATTGGTCCTCATGGTAGGAGGTAGCTCTGGCCTCAGTTCAAGGATTAAAGTAGTAGATTGTTAACCATATCCATATTTTATAGGTTTGTTTTATTTAATTGGTGGGCAACTGTATGAAATGAATGTTCACATTATCTTTTGGGCCCCTTGCATTGCGTTTTTTTAGATGGATGAAATGGTATTCAACACGTGCGAGTATGCAAATGCCTTGCATATAATAGAAATCAGATTGTTAGTACTTCCATAAGTGGTTACATGTTGTATCTGGAAAAGTAACAGTATATGTTGGCTTTTATATGTTAACAATGTTTACAATAAAGATATATTCCCTAGTGGATTTTATTAGGCTCAATAAGGAGTTACTATTAAAAGCATGATTTCTCCATGCGCATAGTACTATAAATTTCTATGGGTTTGATCACCAAGTTGTTATAAGGTGTGGTTTATGAATATGCTATGTTTCCCCGAAAGAATGGGTTGATAAATGATAAAATGTCATTGTGAAATAAAAGTGATATATCACAATAAAGAATATGGATAAAATTTGTTTCCTGAAAATTTAAATCAGCTGGAATTATATCACTTAGAACTACCACACTTCTTTGGTTTATTATTTCCTCTCTTTTATTAGAGAAACTAAACAACCTGCGGGGTTGTCTTGTGGAGGTGGGACGCCTATTTCTTACTAGAGAAACTAAAATAACCTTTGGGTTAGTCTTGCGGAAATGAGATGAATTTGTATGCCTAAAATAGGCTTTGATATTTATCCGTAAAAAAATATGAAGTGACTTTATGCGCATTGATAGCCCAAGAGTGGCTTTTGTTAATCATATAGTTACGAGTATCCGGTGATGCATGCCTGTATGTGATGTGTCCCCACTTGGGCATGGATGACGGAGAAATCCTCATTTATATGAGAGAGGCATACGGGCATGTATGTTCGGCTCGGATGTGGTGCGAATGTGTATTGTCTAAGTGATCAATCCGTTAAAAGATGAATCAAAATTCAAATAAATTTAAAAAAAAAAAGTAAATTATGTTTATATTGTTTATAACTTTTTTCATACAAGATGACAAATCCACTAATATTTTTACAGGATAGACTTGCAATAGTCAACTCCTAAAATGTAAGTGTAAGTAAATGCATTTTTATTTATTAGGATTACTTAATGGCCTCGTGGAAGAACTATCTATTTGTTTTGGTTATTTTGTCGCATTTTATTGTTCTGTCCTGTCATGCTATTTCTTTTATTGATTTTTGGAGAACAAGGAATTTCACACCAGCTTTATTGCTGACCCAAGTGGGCTTTGGTTTCTTGGGTATATTCATTCGGGAATGTAACCGACTAGTTTATTTTCAGGATTTAGTAATTTCGGGCTAGCTTAGAGCAGCTCGTTTCGTACGTGACGAGTATTGCTGGGAGTTGCGCGTTGTTTGAGAGATTATGTCATTTTTTTGTAGGTGACAGTTTAATCATTTGTAATAGAACTTGGAGTTTACTTATTATTTTTGGGAGATATACATTCGTGTTTTGTTGAACTTGTAAGCGTTTGCTCTACGAGCATTAAATTTTCCTTCATTTTGATGGGCTTTTAAATCAGGTGTTTTATTTTTCTCTAATTTTGTAAAATGTGCAAGTGACTATTTCTCGTAGATGCCAACTGTTGCTTTTAGCGAATGACAATTCATGTCCCAAAATTTGGGAAAACGGATAATCCTATGTGGATTTTAGGATTTTCGTTTTATTCGAAAATCAGGAAAATCAGGGCATGACATTTGTGGGGTATGACAGCCTAATAAAAGATGGAAATGTTGTGATCCTACAACTGGGCGCTGCCACACATCAAGAAATGTGGTATTTGATGAAGCTTCATCATGGTGGTCTGCACAACAACTATTACTGCCAAATTCCAAAAGTCTAAAGGAGGAAATGCAGGAAATTGATTCAACACCTGCAAAAGGTAAAAAAGAAACCAGATTCAACTCACCGAAGACAACAAATGTGTCCACTAACCCATGGCAAACTGGTGTACGTGAAAGAGTACCAGAAGAAGATCAAGAAAGTCAGGAAGATTCAAGGCAACAACTGAGAAGGTCAACCAGACAACGCAAACCTAATCCAAAGTATGCAAATGTCGTGGTCAAATAAGACAACGATAGAAAACCCACAACATTTGAAAAAGAATCTTGAAGCATGGAGTGGCAAAAGGCGATGGAAGAAGAAATCCAAGCTCTAAAGCATAATCCAACTTGGGAGTTAGTACCAAAACCCAAGGATGTGAAGCATATATCATGCAGATGGGTCTACAAGATAAAGACTTGTCCTGATGGCTCGATAGAAAGGTACAAGGCTCGATTGGTAGCCCACGGGTTGTCATAGTAGTATGGATTGGACTACGATGAAACATTTAGTCCAGTAGCTAAGATCACTACAGTCAGGGTCATGCTTGCCCTAGCAGCAAGCAAATCTTGGAAGTTATGGCAGATGGATGTGAAAAATGCCTTCCTGCACGGAGAAGTTGACCGAGAAATATACATGGAGCAACCTAGGGGGTTTGAGAGTAAAACCCATCAAAATTATGTCTGCAAGTTAAAGAATTCTTAGTTCAAAGCGGTGCACAGTTGCACATTCAGACTCAAGCATGTTCATCAAATCTCAAAAAAGCAAACTAGCAATAGTGCTAGTATATGTAGATGATCTAATTATCACTAGTGATGACAAAGAAGAAATATGAATCGTATGAAGAAACTTGGCAGTCCGATTCCAAATGAAGAAATTAGGATAACTAAGACACTTCCTGGGGCTCGAGATTGAACGAAGTGACAAAGGCTTCTTCCTTTGTCAACAGAAGTATGTTAGAGATCTTTTGAAGAAGTACGGGATGCTTGAGTACAAGCCGATCTCAACACCTATGGAGGCTAATGTTAAGCTATGTGCTGAAGAAGGCAAACATTTGGAAGATACAACAATGTATCGCCAGCTTGTCGGGAGTCTAATCTACCTGACGCTCATACGACCAGACATAGCCTATGCAGTTGGAGTAGCAAGTCGATTCATGCATAAACAAAAAAAAGCCTCATCTCAAACAGTCCGAAGAATATTAAGGTATGTGAAAGGAACCACCGATATTGGTATCTTATACAAGAAGGGTAAGGAATGTAAAATAGTCGGCTACTGTGATGATGACTATGCTGGAGATCATGACACGCGAAGATCAACTACCGGGTACGTGTTTAGCCTTGGTTCAGGAGCAATCACTTGGTGTAACAAAAGACAACCAACTGTATCTCTCTTAACCACAAAAGCAGAATATAGAGCAGCAGCTATGGCAGCTCAAGAAAGTGCATGGCTAATACAATTAATGAAGGATTTGCACCAGCCAGTTGAGTATGCAATACCATTGCATTATGATAATCAGTTTGCAATACGCTTAGTTGAAAATCCAGTATTCCACGCAAGGACAAAGCATGTAGAAGTCCACTACCACTTTGTAAGAGATAAGATGCTTCAAGGAGAAATAGAGATGCAAGCAATCAAGACAGACAACCAAGTGACAAATATATTCACTAAAGGACCAAGCACTACAAAGTTCGAAAATTTTCAAAGACAACTTGGCATGACTTTCAAAGGAGTCAGTGATGAGGGGGAGTGTTAAGAATCATCACAGACTCTCCAGAAAAATCTCTCCGGAGAGTTCATCTTCAGGAAGCCTTATCACCGACTATCTAGAGAATTTTGAAGCTATTGTCAATATTGGTGGCTCAATGTCAAAATCGGTGGCTCATCCACCGACTCCAAGCTACTATAAACATGTGTAAGGATTGCATTTGTGTGAGTGTGTAGAATTATAAGCTCAATTGTGAGTTTAAGTTACAGTGGGCATGAGTTTGTGTTTGTACACAAGTTTTGTGTACTTACATCTTTGTGAGAGTAATAAAAATTACAGTGTTGCAAGTCCTTGATCCTCCTCATTCTCTTGACAGTGAGGACCATTCATTTCCAATTTAGATTGTATATAGTCAACAATATGCCATCCATAACAAAAAAATGTTTTGGGTGGGTTTTTTTAGCCAAATGAGTTGGTGCAACTGGTGGACTTTGTTATCCAAAAAAGAAAAAAAAAAAAAAAGGCATGGGGTTTGATCTCATCATAACAATCTTTGATAGTGAATGAGTTGTCCTACCCTGCCCATACTCATTGATCTTGTTTTTCATTTAGGTGAATGGACTCAGTACTTTGAAGTTTGAAGAAGGTGAGTAATTATGGGGACCTCTCAGTCATCGAGGCTTCTCGTACGATGAAAATTCCATGAAGGTTGATCATAGCTCACAATGTTTTGGTTGTAGAAATCCCTAATTTTGCCTAGCTTCAAGCTATAGATAGTTGGGTAGTTTTCTTTTAAGAGGCATGTCATCTGTCCTTTTGTCATCCTTTAAGCTGTTTTTTCCCCATTATGAGCTTCAAATGAGAGATGGTTCAACAGGAGTTGTTTGCGGGACATAATGTTTTTTCCAAATGAACCAACCATGAGTACAGAAGTTGGATCGACCAAACCAATCATTAGGGTTAGCACCATACTTGGCAGCATTTACACCCCTCCAAAAAGCATGCACCTCTAGCGCAAATCTCCATATCCATTTCTTGCACGAGGAGAGCTTTGTTAAATTCTTCCACCCTTTTGATACCCAAGCCGCATTTCTTTAGGCTGACGGACCTTGCTCCAATTCATCAGATGGTACTTCTTTTTAGTGGAGAGTTGCCCAAAAAAATTCTAATACATTTTTCCATTATAGAAGTAATTGAATTCGGAATAGTCCATAGGGACAACATATGAACTGGAATGCTAGAGAGAGCAACGTAGTCAAAGCGAGCTAAAGCAACTACTTAAAGCGAGAAGTTAAGCAGTGATAACACACTTTCCTTTAGCCAAAGCGAAAAGGGAAACCACATATGAGGAAAACGAGAAAAAACGGTCGCTTTTGTCAAAACGACCGCTTTATATATATATAATATACAATAGAGATTTGCTATTAGGATTACAAATTTTCACAATAAAAATTGGTTCGAATCCAAAGTCCAAACAAAGATCTTCATTTTTTTAATAGTTGTTTTCAAAGTACAAGCAACAATATTGTTAATTATCTACCAAGCACGCCATGAGAGAAAATTTTCTATTAGATAGTTATTTACTTAAATATCGACTTAAATTATTTTAAGTGTTTACGTATTAGTTTTCTATTTTTAATTTAATTAAGTGATTAAATTGATCGAGGATCACACATTAAATTAATCATTAATATAGTACAAATAGTAATTTTTATGCCTAATTATGATTAATATAAATAATAACTTTAATTTGCTATTTAAAATCATAAATATAAGTAAAATGCACTCATTTCCATTTTATAAATTATTTTACAAAATTATTTTGGTTGCTTTGCATTCATAAAGCGTTCGCTTCTCACTTTTTGCTTAAAAGCGGTCAGAGGGTCTTTGCTTCTCCTTCACTTCTACGCCTTGACCACCTTGAGTGAGAGTACTCTTGATAGTGTTGTTCCGCCAACTTTGGCAATATGCTTCTCTTTCTAAATGCTCTAGAGCATCATCCCAAACCATGATATCTTATCTTTGTATTTTACATAATCACAACTAAGATTAGAGTGTAGCAGTCTAATAATGATTCTCAAACAAAATTACTCATACAACATTTGTACCAAGCAAACGCATGTTTCAAACGATCAAAGAACGTTGGCATCATCTTTAATTCACTTGCCATGGAGCATTCGCATTGGTCACGTACTAGCTTTGTTCATCATTTTTCCAACCTGATGGTTAACTACAATTCTACTAACAAACTTCAGCCCTCATCCTACCTGCCAACTCAAATTAGCAAACATCGTAAGTAACTTGTTAAAAAAGGAAAAGAAAATGTAACTCAATCTCAAATTAGCATTTCGAGCGAGGAAAATAATTACAAGCGTTTGCATGGCGTGTGCATAAATGATTTTTATTTCAAAACCAATCATACTTTACTTTCTGCCATTGATACCCAATCTAGACTATATAATGCAAGTTCTCCCTAAGAACAGTGAATGCGTGTGTCTTGGTCTTGATTTTCAGATTGCCCAAAATATCTTCCAAATTTTATTATATTTACAACAAAAATCAATATGTAGGTGAACAGTGATCAAGGGTAATTTCGTAATTTTAAATGAGAAACTATTACGCATATGTATCATTTTACCCTCCCAAATTAAAATGATTTATGATTAAAATCAACCCCTCTAAAATTTTGTTAATTATAATTAAGCCCCCACCATAATTTATTCAAAGTCCTTAATTATTTGTAAACTATACATAGCCCTTAAATTAATAAATAATTCTTTAATTTAGAATTTTTACTTATTATTGAAAGGTTGTAATGAAATAAAAAAAAATACTGAATACTCACGCACGTAAAAGCGTTTACATCCTAGTACTAATAGCAACAATTATATTTTCCAAAACAAGGTTATGGGAAGGAAAGGCCAAACTTGATAGAAACTTCAATACTTGTGGGCCAAAAGTCTTTAATGGGCCTTGGAGGACCATATGGACCAAACCTTGAATACTTGGGCTAAAGCCTTTGATAGCATTGAGACTATAATGATTTCAAACTAATTTATGATCACCAATGGTTTAGAGCTAAAGTTGAATTCAATTTCAGATGCCCTCACAATTTTTTTCGATGATAATTTTTGTTGATCAATATTGAAAAAGCCCCAATTTTAGGCAGCTAGGCTTTATAACTATTTTTTTTGTCAGATTTTGGGGTTTTTACATGTCTACCACTTCTATAGATAATGTTTGTGGTTGTGTTTTAAAGAGAAAATGTAGAAATGTAAAAAAGCCCAAGCCTGGTCAAAAAATAACTTTAAAGTTCGGCTGCCTAGACAAACTCCTGAAAAAATTCAACAATTCTAGCCACCCTTGTTTGCTAGCATTTTTTCTTGGTCTTTTTTTACACTTATACCCCACTATAGATACTATTTTATAAATAATGGGTAAAAAAATATAAAAACACTAAAAAACTGCAAAAAAAATGTTAACAAACAAGGCTTACTAGACATACTAGAAAAAGTTAACATTGCAATAATCAAGTGGTCCAAGTGTCACAACTATCTTCTTGCCTAGCTTTTGCTAGTGCCGCACGAGAAGTACTTGTGAAAAGAAAGCTCATGACACAAGGCAAGGCTTAGTAGCCAAGGGCGAATACTTATTAATGTAAACTGAGTTGAGATTTTTCAGGCTTCGGGTAAACTTTTGAGGGTTGGATCAGGGCCGAGCTTCGAACCATTTTTCCAGCAAAGGCCTTGTTTGCCAAAAAGATAGTAGGGTATCCTAGGAAGTGATATAGTGTTTTCCCACTAAGTTGATCCCTAAACTCTACACATATAGCTTCAATACCCAAGATTAAAAACCTATATGGTCTTAATACAGGTCCATTAATTAATGTTGCAATATAATTTACAAGATTATGTCGAATTACTTGCAAATAAACCAAAGGCTTTTCTTCCTAGAATGATTTCTCAATTTCCAGGAGCCGGTCGCTCAACAAAAATGAGGGTGATACTACATGAAAATGTTATAAAAAAAACTCTTAAACTCGTGTATAGGAAAACTTGATTTAAGTCTAAATTTGTAAAAATGAAATTATCAATATGCCCATCACAACAAATATTTTTTAGTATAGTTTTCTAGTTGGAATCAATTACTGCAAAAATTTCCTAGTAATTTTCCCACCAAAGTTTTTTTATTTTATTTTATGGAAAACGATTTTTTGAGCTATCAAACACACCCATTATTGCACTTCTAATGTCATTAGACACAAAATATTGATTAGAACGATGTTAGGTGTCAGATAGTTGAAACTCACTTGCAAAATTTTAGGTGTCCCAATATAGTTACCAATAGTGGCGTACCCATGATTTTAGTAAGGGGGGGGGGGGGGGGGTGAAATGTAAAATAATTATTAGTCGATAATAGTAGTTATCAAGGGCGGACAAAAAAATAATTCCTACTAAGCTAGTAACTAATAAAAAAAAATACAAATATCAAAAGTATATTAATTGCATATACCAAACTAAATCCAGTATATTCTAATTTTAAGCCAAAATATCGATAACCTTAGCAAGGGCAAATGCGTGTAATAACAAATTTTTTATGTTTGTAAATATTAATAAAATTGCATTGAAAATATAAAAAAATCATACGCTCCAAAAAGACAAAAAAAGTTTTTATTAAACTAAACAATTATTTTTATGTTTGTAATTATTAATAAAATTGCATTGAAAATAAAAAAAATTAGGCGAGTAAAGAGTATTGAACTCGAGTCGTATACTAAAAATGTTAAAATTTCAACCATTACACCAACAGACACATAAAAAATAGTTGAATGAACAATATTTATATTATATTATTTATTATATAATTGAAATTTTTGTAATGCTAAATATTTATTAAAAATATTTAAAAGTTGAGTGACGAAAGCATGAAAACAAAATCATAAAGAAAAAGTAGATAAATCAATACCACACAAGTCAAATATAACAAAGGATTATCTAAATAGGAGTTTATTTCCTCTGATTGATAGGTCATGAGATTGAATGTTTTCTAATTTTTCTATGACGTTTTACATTATTTTGTATGAATAATCATAAATTATAAAACATCCATTTCGAGATGTTGTTCTTTAATGAGAAAATTATTTTTCTTTAGCAAAACAAACTTAATTTTTCAACAAAATGACGTTACTGAAAATATAATTAAATTTTTTTATCAACAACATTTTTTCAATACCAAGTATTGTAATTTCCAACGAAATAATATTTTATCAATATAGATAGGTGACGTGAAAATGTGAACTTTTAAATAAGAACATTTTAATTTTATTGGAAAATATGTAGTATGATCTACGAATTGACAAAAATTTTCTTGATAAATAATAAATTTCTTATACTGGGAGTTTAGTAAGTATCACTTAGTTTCCTTTCTTATCTTCAATAAAAATCTTCGTATTTGACTCTTCTAAAAAACCAAAAAAAATCTCACGTCACTTAAATGGCCCTTGAAACTCCACATTGACTTTATAAAAACTCAACACAAGAAGAAACCTGATTATAAGTGGCATGGGGATGGCAATTTCATTTTAGAAACATTGGAGAAGGGGTGGGAGTTAGATTCGGGGATGATAAATTTAATTTAAGTGAAGAAGGATATGAAAAATCTGCATCATTACCATCCCTAGAGAGACTACTCTAGTGCTTCGATTTTAATCTTTATTATTAAATTATTGCTTACCAAAATTATTAATACTCTGGAATTGGTCTAAAAGAACTTGGTGCAAGAAACATGTAAACCATTTTTCAATGTATAATTTTAGGGAGCCTGGGTTTGCAGTCTGGAGGCAAAATTATCTTTTTGCCCCTCATTTGTTATTGTTATATTTAAAGAGTAGTTAAAAAGGCATGAGCAAAAGTGTAAAAATGCCACTCAAACTGTAAACCCAGAACAACAAACTCAAGCTCCCTAAAAGCACTATTTTTCAATTAATTTGACCCTGATTTTTTTTAAAGTTCATCTTACATCACATCCCTCCAGAGAATCTTATAGTTGTCATTTCATACAAAATTATAAATGACAAAAATTTAGTATATGTTAACTAATAAAAATAACCCAAGAAGACTTTCGTAGCTTACTATAAAAATCTATCAAATCGTCATAATAATAATGACGAACTAAAAAATGATTTAAATAAACATTGTCAACTCAAATAATGAATGTAGTTTCTTTTTCAACAAATTAGTTTGCGGCGTGATATGTGAACGTCACGCCGTTGTTAAACAACTAAAATGAAAACACACGGGATGCATATAATCAAGTTTGCAGAAAACGGTCACAAAAAAAATATATAATTCAGATCAGACTCATGACTATTCGTAATGTTTTCTAATTATCAAGTGTGGTTCCCATAACTATTGGAAATTATTGGCTAATTAGTACTGATCATTATTGTATAGGCCAACAAAAGTTATATGATTAGTTAAAACCAGTTGACTTTGTTCGAACCTGCTTGCTTAAGTTCGAGTAAACTTGGTTGTATTTGTTTCAGTTTAATCCCTCAATCAGTGCAAATCTCAGCACAAACATCTCATTCAACTGAGACTTGATTTGTGTTAGGTGTAGTTGGAATAATATACTTAGAGTTTGTTCTTGACAATCATGAAATAATTTACTCCAGTTTTACTTTGATCTATATTGACCATTGCAGAATTAATCAAGAACATGTACTCACTCATATGATGTTTTTAAACAAAAATTCGTAAGAGTCAGGTCCCTAGTGTCAGTGGAGGCTTTTATACATGTTTCAAGGAGAAAGATTTTTTTCAAGAACTTCTCAAGATTACCTCAAGATCCTCTCAAAATCTCCTCTCTTCTTCTAAAAATGTGCAGGGGAGCCTCTTCTAGATAGGTTTTGGATAATTGCGAGTTGGTGAACATGCAGTGAACAAAGAATTGATGGAGCAGCTAACTAGTTAGATTTTGGTAACTTAATTTTTGGTTTGAGTGACAGAATTTCACATACACAAGCACATTATATTAATAAAATCTCCTTTTTCACATGTTTCGTAATAAAGCTGATATATTTGTTGTTATAAAACTAACAAAAATTCTAGGAAATTAGGTTTTTGCAATTATATTTTGCAATCAAGATGACGTGTCATGATCTGAAAAAAAATGATAAAATCTCCAAAGATTTTATATGTATCTCAAAGTTGTAAAAAACTATTCTAACGATGCCACATCATCCTGATTGCAAAACATGTTTACAACTATGATTTCGCCTCACTCACTAACTAATTAAAAAGGCAAAGACAAGGCAATGTGCAAATTAATTGTAATATCCAAGACCAAAAGTCAATGTTTTACCAACTTTTTATAAATCAACAAAAGCAACATATGTAATGTAAACTAATGTATGTGACAATGATATAGAAAAAAATAATAATAAAAAAGAATCATTATGTTTTTTCAAACATGAACTGTAATTAATTAAATTTGATCATTTTACTAAGCTTTTTCATTTGAATCCTTTAAGCAACAACACAAACAAATTTTGATACAATGACTTCGCCAACCAATTCAATACAAGCTAGAACTAAACTTAAAAAACGGTTTTCTGTCAATAAAGTGTTGGTCAATAAAAAATGTTCAAATTTGCACTGTTCATTTTCACATATCAAATAAGAGTTTTAATAGTTGGAGTAAGTGACAATTTAACATTCTTCGCTTCTCTAGACAACATGCAATGAAAAAATTATGAATATTTAAAAAGATAAAGTATTATTTCATCCATGTCAGAAGAAGTAGATTCATGAATCTTAATAATATAACTGCAATTCAGAAGTGGTTGTACTAGAGCTTTTGTCAATATTTTGAATTTTCTAAAATGTTATTCGCAAATCTTACTATTCACATAAGAAATCAATATTATATGAACAGTGATTGATAATAAATGAGCAATTTCCTCTCTTAATAACGGGAGTGGACATGAATTATAAAACAGATAAATAGATGAAACGTGCATACTTAATAAGGTAATTTGACATTACTAACGAAGTCAATTTGCACATGGGACAAATGCAAAGTCAATAATAGTGAGTTATACACATAGGTTAACTGAATTTCACCCTAGTTTGTCAATTTGTAGTATGGAGGCTATCAATTTGCATATGGGACAAATGCAAAGTCAATAATAGTTTGACAATTTGCATATCAATTTGCATAGGTTAACTGAATTTCACCCTAGTTTGACAATTTGGAGTATGGAGGCTACAAATAATCTTGCTACTTTATATATTATGAGCTTTGCTAGGGAGCGAGGGATGGGTGTAACCACCCATCTTTTTCGAGATGAGCACATTGTATTGGAAATGCGCGGGGACATTCATCACGAGGAGGATGGGTGGTTACACCCATCCCTCGCTCCCTTTCCCTCGACCCCTCCCTCGACCCCTAGAATTTTCCATATATTATACTACTATGTAATGAAGATGGTGAAGAAGAAGAAGAAGAAATATTTGTTCAAACAAGATAATTAGTGAAATTTGGAATGGCTTGATGCATGATTAAAATTTAAAACATACATGTCAAGGACACAAATTAAAGTGGTCAAAGTAGAAGAAGGTCTAAAAGGAATAAGAATGGAAGGAAAGAACAACAACCCCATCTAATCAAAATCAATTAAACTAATTAATGATTGCAGGATCCTTTCAAATTACACAAACATTTGGCAATAGTTTTCCTTGAAATAATACAATGATGATAGCTCAACCACTAGTGATTATGACACAAGGAATAGCTGAGGGTCAATTAGTCTAAGTGCCAATGTGGTTAAGCCATCACCATAATCAACTTGGAGTATTTATTTCTCTCTCTCAAACAACATTGATTCATGAGAGATTTTTAGTGATGTTTGGTACAAATATCTTAATGGCATGACCAAACCCTAATCTACAAATGGAAATCCTTGTAGCATATAGATGTTAATTTGTATATATTGACACTTCAAAAGAAAAGAAAAAAAGTTGTTAATTTGAAGCATTTTAAGTTTGATACGAAAGTCTAACAACAATCTTGTTAATTAGAACGGTGTAATTAGAGTGGATGAACATGTGAAGTTGTGAACCATGAATGACCTCTAAAACATAATCAAGGTGTAAAGAATACAATGTTTAGATCATACACGCAAAAAACTATGTGTGTAATTATGCAAATAGTCGCAGAAAAATGACATGGGTGCATATAGAACGACATAGTGTTTTATGTGTGGAGGTACAAAGGAGCTTGTCTTGAGAGCCAGGTCAGGTTCGCACCAGGCCGTCCATCATCTTTGAGATACACATTTCTAGGATGATGGACATTATTGGGCTAGGGTCGCACCGAGCCTAGCTCTTAAGAATTAGTGGGTACAAAGATAGCATACAAATGAACACAAAACCCTATGTGGACATAGAGTAAGTCTAGTCAGCCTTGTTTGCTAGCATTTTTTGAGTATTTTTTTTACACTTTTACCCTTCATCTTTAAAACACAACCACAAATACCACTTATAGAAGATGTGAAATTGTAAAAAAGCCAAGAAAATACTCAAAATGGGCCAACAAACAAGGCTGACTATAATTGTTGGTTGACATACATAGATAAACACAATATTTTCTTTGTGTGTGTGTTTTTTAACATCCATGCATGGTTTTCTATGTTTATTTTGTTGAATACTTGCATGTTTTCACACGTTCACATTGAGATTAATTCTTTTTATGAGTTTGTGAACACATGTTTGTATGTATTGACAAAACCAAAATTTTTGTTGAAGGGAACGAAGTGATGATTCACAGTTATTTAGTGATAATATAATAATTAATTACCTTAACATATATTTTTTTTAATTTTAAAATACACATAAATAAATATACAAACCACTAATTGCTAAACAAAACTCCATCTAATCAAATAAAAGATTTTCATTCAAAAAATGATGAATATCACATTGGATATATTAAAATAAAGTTCATAATTGAACACTTACACATCTATTTTTATTTTATGTGAGTCTTGAAACATTTTGTCTCCATATTTGACTAATATATTAAAATTCTCGCACAAAATATGCTGAATTTTTTAGATTTAGCTTTTGCCTCCAAATTCACCTAAAACACACATCTTATATTAGTAAAATTATATGAAAACATAAAAATACGTTAATTAAAATAAATTAACTAATAAAATAGACTAACCAATGTAAATCCTTTACGAATAAAAGTGATATAAGTTGTGTTCATTAGTGACTCATTCAAATGTTTCAAGACACTCTTCAAAAAGATTAATGCAAAAGGATAGGGCGTCCCCCGCTATAAGCGATGCGTTGCACCTACACTCGGGTGTAATGACAAATGAGCAAGGTGCGCTGTAGCGACGCCCGACTGTAGTGTTAAATAGGCAAGGGTTCGCACACCATTATGGACGAGGGCGAGTAAAGAAGCTAGTCCAGGTTAGAGCTAGAGATAGAATTATTAGATTAGCCTCTTGGAACATAGGAACCTTGACGGGTAAGACAATATAATTAGTGGATGCCATGCGTAGGAGGAAAGTAAATATAGTTTGTCTTCAAGAGACGAAATGGAAGGGGAACAAGGCTAGAGATTTAATTAGGAGGAGGGTTCAAACACTTCTATTCTGGTAAAGATGGAACTAGGAACGAGGTGGGAATAGTGATAGATAAAGTTTTTAAGGATGCAGTAGTCGACGTTAGGAGGTTTGGGAATATAATCATAAGTATTAAATTAGTTTTAGAACTAGAGATAGTGCACGTTATTAGTGTGTATGAACCCCAAATGGGTTTGGACGAGGATACTAAGAAGGATTTTTGGGACTCTTTAGAGGAGTTAGTTCTTGAAATTCCCTCTTCTGATAGGATTTTTCTAGGCCGGGATTTGAATGACCATGTCGGTAAGGATAGAGTTGGGTATGAGAGGGTACATGGAGGTCAAGGCTTTGGAGATCGAAACACTACGAGGATTTCTATTATAGATTTTGGTTTAGCTCAGGATTTTGGGATCGTAAATACTTTTTATAAGAAGAGGGAAGATCACTTGGTGACATTTGCGAGTGGGCGCAATAGAAGTCAAATTGATTATTTTCTTGTGAGGAGACACGATTTAGGTAGGTGTAAAAATTGTAAGGTTATATCAGGGGAGTGTCTAACAAACCAACATAGGTTGTTAGTTCTCAATTTTTGTCTTAAGAGTAGGGGTCATATTGCTATAGAACAGGTTAGACCGAGAATTAAGTGGTGGACCTTACATGGAGATATGTGCCAAAAATTTAGAAAGAAGATTTTGGGTGGCCAGTCAGTTTCAAAGGGTTGGGAGAATCTAGAACCAAAGGATATGACTAGTAGCGCAGATCTTTTTGAACATTTGGCAAACCGAATAAGAAAATGTGCGAAGGAAGAGTTAGGAGATGTCAAAAGAGGAGGTTTATATGGTAAGGAGATATGGTGGTGGAACGCTGATGTGCAACAAACCATTGCAAAAAATAAAAGATGTTTTAAGGAATGGCGAAAAGATAGGTGCCTAGAGTCTTATGAGCTTTATAAGCAAACAAGAAGTTTAGTAGTAAAACAATAGGGAAAGCTAGGAGGAGAGCATATGATGATCTTTATAATAAGCTAGGTACAAAGGAAGGGGAGAATGATATTTTCAAGATAGCTAAAGCTAAAAAACAAAAAACTAGGGACTTGAGTCATGTTAAGTGTGTTAAGCATGAGGATGGAAGAGTTTTAATGCAGAATAAAACTATTTTAGATAGACGAAATTATTACTTTTGGAACCTACTCAATGGAACAAATGTAGGAGAGTTAAACTTGGAGGGGTATGCTTCACAGGAAGGGAGAGATCGTGTGTTCCATCGCAGAGTTAGTGTCACAGAAGTGAGAAGAGCTTTAAAAAGAATGAAGACAGGGAAGGCCGTTGGACCGTATGATATACCAATTGAAGCATGAAAATGTTTGGAAAAAGTTGGGATTCAATGGCTAACTAAGCTCTTTAATAAGATTTTGGAAATTAGAAAAATGCCAGATTCATGGAGGCATAACATTGTTGTACCAATTTATAAGAACAAAGAGGATATCCAGAATTGCTCGAACTGTAGAGGGATAAATTATGAGTCATACGATGAAACTTTGGGAGAGGGTTATAGAACGAAGAAGTTTAACCACGATTTCGGATAATCAATTTGGATTTATCTCGGGTAGGTCTACTATGGAGGCCATCTTCCTGCTTAGGCAAACTATAGAAAAATATCGAGAGACACGTAAAAGTTTGCATATGATTTTTATTGATCTGGATAAATCATATGATAGGGTCCCCAGGGAGTTAATTTGGTGGGTTCTTGAAAGGAAGAAAATGTCTCAATGTTATGTCGATATCATTAAGGATATGTATGAAAGGCTGTAACAAGTGTTCGTTCAGTAGGTAGGATGTCCAGTGAATTTTCAGTGTCAGTAGAACTACATCAAGGGTCGGCGTTAAGTCCATATTTTTTCTTTGGTCATGGATGAGTTGACGAGACATCTGCAATAAGATGTACCTTGGTGCATGTTATTTGCAGATGATATTATCTTAATTGATGAGACTAGTGCAGGTTTAGGTCAGAAATTAGATAGGTGGTGGGAGACTTTAGAGAGTAAAGGTTTTAGAATTAGTCGTTCGAAGACGGAGTATCTAGTGTGCAACTTTGGTTGTGAACCACGAGAGAGAAGTAATGCAATTGAGATCGAAGGTGTAGAGGTCCCAGAGTGTGAGGCTTTTCGATATCTAGGATCTATAATTCAAAAGAATGGGGCTATTGGAGAAGATGTAGACTATAGGATTAAAACTGGTTGGTTGAAATGGAGAATGATGTCAGGAGTATTATGCGATAGAAAGATGCCTGCAAGGCTAAAAGGGAAATGCTATAAGACAATTGTTTGACCAGCCATGCTATACGGTTCAGAATGTTGGGCTACTACGAGACAACATACGCGTAGGATGGCAGTAGCAAAAATGCGTATATTAAGGTGGATGTGTGATAAAACTCGTAAGTATAAAATTAGAAATGAAAGGATTAGGAGATACTTAGGTGTAGCGCCCATAGAGGGCAAAATTAGAAAAAGACGTTTAACTTGATTTGGTCATGTGCGGAGGAGACCAAACACGACGCTAATTAGAAAATGTCTAGATTGGCAAGTTAATGGAGGGTGTAGACGGAGGGGACGGCCGTTGAAAACTTGGATGAAGGCGGTGAATGAAGATATCATTGAGCTTGGATTAGACAAGGATATGTGGGAAGACTGCATTGCTTGGAGAACTAAAATCCATGTAGCCGACCCCAAAATATCGGGAATGGGCTTTGATGATGATGATGATGATCTAAATCGAATTTCAATATGAGACTAACCATGTAGGTTGCACGATAGTTGATTTCCAAAGGATAACAAATTCAAAAAGAGTAATAGTAATTTGGAAGGAAACTAGGACTTTATGGCTCACTATGAATGCATGTTTTCCTCTCTTTTTTCCCCCTCAAATTATATGTTTATTGGGTAGGTAAATAGAAAATCGAATTGGTTTGATGTTGTAAGTTAAGTTGTTGTGTGTTTTCTTCTGCAAAGCTGGAATTATGTGAGGAATGTGTTTTTGGTAAGTAATGTAGAGTAAAGTTTGACACTATTATTCTTCTTAGCAGTAGAGTTTTAGACTTCATCTATTCTGATTTTAGGGGGACCCTTAAGAATTCATCTAATGGTGGTTTTGAGGTCTTTTGTCGCCTTCATCGATGATTTTTTGCGACGAGTTTGGTTATACTCCATAAAACACAGATCGAAATTCACATTGTTGTTTTAAAAGTGGTATATGCTTAAAAACAAATAGACGGCGTTATAAGGATTATTATAAATAATGGAGGTCAATACACTAATGACCCATTGGAAGTGCTTTGCAAAAAATAAGAAATCAAACAACAATTTACTATGAAGGACACTCTTAACAGAATGAGGTAGCAGAACGTATGAACCTGACCTTTTTAGAGAGAGTACAGTGCATGTTATCTGATGTTGGACATGATAAAGAATTTTCAGCAAAAACTGTGAACACGTCATGTTTTCTCATATCACCGTCAACAATTATTGGTCCTAAGTTGGACCAGGTATGGTCTAGTACTCCCGTGTCTGGTTATAGTTGGTTAATGACATTTATTTTTCTTGCTTATTTTCATGTTAAGGAAAATAAAGTAGGGGTACATGCATGAAAATGAATTTTCTTGAACTACGGTCTCAAACTTGTACAAGTTTGACATTAGTAAAGATGTTACTTTCAATGAGTTAGCTAGCTTGATACAAATGAGGATAAACATTTCAACAATGATGAGATTAGTAAATGGAATGAGATTAACTTTATTATAAACCAGTGCACAAACTCTTCTTCTCCACAATATTGTTTCAATAGAGTTATTATAGAAACCTTCTCACCAAAACCCTAACTATTCCCTGACACGATCTCTCATTCATTTATCCACAAATCACTCACTCCACCATTAAAAACGATTCCCAAGAAATCATAACTACCCATCTTGTCAAACCATATCATCAATCTTATCTTGTCAAACCATATCATCAATCCTGTCAAATCATTCATTTAGTTCATCATCTTTCGCCACAGTATCAAAATGAAAAAATCCTTGAGAAACATTTGGGAGAAAAAAGTAAGAAGAGGAAAGTTGCTAAAGGAGAAGGAAACAATAAGAAGAAAATGAACAATGTAGTTGAGGAAGACAATTCACAAGTTCTTGTGGATGAAAATGAGGAATTGGGAGAGACTTCTTAAAGATGTGTCTTAGAGTATTGTCGACAAACATTGTTCATTTGTCAAGGATTGTTCATCCAAAAGATTAAGTGTTACTCTCGTAAGGAGTGTATTTCGTAAAAAGGGAAGCCTTGACTTCCACAAAAGGCTATCGACATACTTCAAGTTGTAGTGGAGTGCCCTGTTGACATGGAATGTTGTAAAGAATTTCAGGTAATAGAGGTCCTCATCACTACTAATGTTGCAGGCTTACTTAAAAAACATGATGGCTGTAGTAAGAAACAGTTAATAGAATTATATGCAAACTTTTAGGTTGCACTGATACGAATATAGACATTTGTAATGATCATATCCACACGGTACAATATTGTTTGCTTTGGGCCTAAGGTCCGCGCAACTTTAAAACATGTTGTATCATGGGGATCCAACCTCGCACATATATAGTACATCTCAATTTCTCACTCAGGTGATGTAAGACTATAACACCTAGGTAACATGCCATCCTCAGAGCCTGCCCATACATGGAGCTGCCAATCTCAGAGCCCATCCACACAGGGTGTTACAATCCACCCCTTAGGGAACCTAACGTCATCGTTGTCACTTTCAGCTAGGTTCAGCTCTGATACTATTCTGTAACAACCCGATCAATATGGTACAATATTGATCGCTTTGGGCTCAAGGCCAGCATGACTTTAAAATGTGTTGTATCACTAGGATCTAACCTTGCACATATATAATACATCTCCTTACCCCTCCAGACGATGTGTGACTATAACATCTGGTAGCCTGATAGTCTGCTAGTTTCTGAGACCGCCCACACCTGGTGTAACAATACTGGTACTGACACGAGAATACAATAAATTCCCAAAATCGAGGATGTAAATATGGGTTGGATACAACATTAAAATAATAATAACTATAAATTTTATAATAAAAATATGGTAGCATCATATTCATAAACCATAAACATAAATGGATAAACAACAAAGTCATACAATTATCATTTCATTCATTTGTTAAACACCAAAATCATTCATAACTCATAAATATATGCACCATAAACATGCATATCCATAAAAAAATGTTGATACATCATCCTACTCTAGTAAATTGTGAAAAGGGAGAAATGGTTTGCGCATATCGAGGTCGTATACTGCCATTGAATGTGAGATATGCCCCTTGATCGTATCCAAGGTGTATTCGTGGTATATCAGTGGCATATTTGTATCCAGGGCATATCCGACATGGATACCTTGGATTTTTGTGTTTCCATGCTTCATATGCAAACATATATGGGATCAATTGCAAGAATCTTGTGTTCCACTCCATGTTTGATTAGGTTGACTTTGAGGTTACACCCAAGTTTATCGTTGATGTTTGAGGTTTAAAGGTTCTCTTAGAATATGACCCCAAACCATATATTATAGATGTAGCAGATAAGCGGACATTTGAAAATGATAACATATCTCATGTTTTGTCATCAATAAAATATGTACGACACATATAAGTCTAATGAATTGGTTATCAGATTTCATGTTCTACGGATAATGTTGGCTTCATGTGGACCAAAAAAAGGGTTTCAAAGAAGACTAGCCAAAATAGCTTATGATTGGCCAAAATTCAAATGAAAAACAAAAAACTGTTGGAAATTCAACTTTAAATTTGAATTTGAAGAATAAGATATTCTCAATATGGAGGATAGATGCACATCGAAAAGAAGACACGCCCATGTGATTAAAGGGCATGTCAATGTGGTATAGTATCCATGCGGCAAATAGGGGTGTGCAAAAACCCGAATGAGCAGACAAAACCGATCAAACGACTTTGAAACGAGTTGAAGTTTGTTTGGCTTTAATACACACGGTTTGGTTCGATTTCAAATTCAGTAAAATCGATGGTTTCAGTTTGATTTACGATTTTGTAAATACTATAACCGGTGTAACCAAAACCGAATCGAGTTCATCAATAATAAAATGAAATGTGATATAAACCCTTAGATTTAAGCCCCTGTGAACATTTAGATCTTAATATATAAATAGCTTAACCTCCCATTTGTTTATTTCAACTTGGAAGTTTAAGAAAAACTTGTGATAACCATTCAAGAACATTCTAAGATAACATTTCCAACAATAGGAAAAACAAGTTTTCTCCCAAAGTTCAAGAAGAAATTTCTCCAACTCTAGTATATCCTTGTGAGTTTCAAAACAAACACAAAGAGTTGTAAGATTTGTGAGCTTAACCTAGACCAAACAACTTTATTTGAGATTTAAAGGTTCTACGGAGAAACCTTTAGTATTAACACCCCAAACCTTCATACTTGTAAGGGTGAAAAATCTCGTTTCTAAGATCTATAAAGAAGTGAGATTCCAAGCTCAAACCTTTTAGTAATTCATTGTTAGCTCATCTGTGATTTTTGTGTGTCAAGTCTTGGATCTATTTTGCAAAATATTCCTAGCTCTCACTTTAGATCCCAAGACTTGATTAAACGATTTAAACTAGGGTATGTTTGGTTGCACAAAAAATGGACATGGAAATTGAAACCATTTCCGCCAATTTGATTTGGAGGCCTCCCACTGGGACTTGGATTTCCATCAGTAGTAGAAAAACAATTTATGAAGAATCAATTTTCTGTTAATGAATAAACAACAAAATAACGAAAATCTGCATAACAAAGAAAATGAAATCCAATTCCCAAGGAAAATGGCTAACCAAACATACCCTTAGAGTTGAATCATTTCATACTCAGTGGTCTCTACCTTATCCACACCTATCTTTGAAGTGTTTTTTATTGGTACTAGAATTTAGGAGATTGAAGTTGAACACGTAGTTTTGAATTATCCACGAAGTGCTCACAAATTCTCTTTGTGTTAAAGTATTCTTCCGCAAAGTTTTTCAAAGATCTAAAGATTTCAAAAAGAGACTAATCATCCCCTTTAGTCATGTTCATTATATCTTAGGGCACTTTGTATCTTCAAGATACACTCTCCAATGTTCATTTGGTATGTTATTTTCCTCTCCATGGATGATCCTACTTTCGAGATGGTAATGCTTGTGAGTGTGGGTAAGGGGAGGGGGAACATCAACGATAGGCGATTTAGTAGGGTAGCAGTGGTAATGTTGGTGATAGGGTTATTATACGGGCAATAGTAGTGTAGTGGTGGTAGCGACAAATTTCTTTGGAGCATTAACAAAGGCATATTTGGAAGATTATAAAAGTTAAAAGAAAGCGCTAACAATAGGGTTTTAGATGAGGCCAGTAATGGTACTTTAACAAATTTAGTAACTGACATGTGTTAATGGTCAAAATATTTGCTGAGATAAAATTAACAATAGTCAAAGGTTATAAATGTGCCCACTGGTTGTAAACTAAATAAAAAGTCTAGCTCAAGATCGAATGTAATAAAATAGGCAATATTGTGCTATGCACGAAAATCCAAGTGCCAGGGTTCTCTATCTCATTTACTTACATTGTTAATGATTTTACATATATATTTAACAACATTAAAAAATAACCCCATAGTTATGCACCTATGGAGTCACATATTCTACGGTGATTTTCCAAATATTTGAAAACCTAGCTTTTAGAACTACTAACCTCGAAAAAATATTGGAAATCATTACCCCCCCCCCCCCCCCCCCCACACACACACACACACACAATAGGAAAACTGTTTTCCAAGTAAACATTGAAATTATATAAATAAAAAAGTGTTAGAATAAAACTCTAAAACTCATATACAATAAAACCTTATTAAAAGACTAAATTTAGTAACAATGAAATTACCAATATACCCATGAAAATAAGTTAGAGTATAATTTTCTAGGTGCAATCAAACACGAGAAAATCATTTTCCTAGTAAAGTAAATTTCCTTGTCCTTTTTTACCGGAAAATAAATTTTCCCTAGAAAACTATTTGTTGGGCCATCAAACACATCTTAGCTAGGGGTGAGCATGGGACGTGATGAACATCATCCATATCCCACCCTGTTCGCTTGGGAACGGGATGGACCTCATCTCTATCCATCCCGTTCATTTGGGAACGAGACGAGATGATGATGCTCATCTCGAGACCTTGTCTCATCCCAAACGGGTTCGGGACATGATGGGATGCACATGTACTAAATAGTCTTCCAATGAAGAACAAAAAATAATAATTCATGTCACATTGTTCACACACCAATAATGTTTAGTTTATATACATATAATTTTCATTATAACAATATAAAATGTCATATAAAATTTCATCTCACATTTCTCCTAATTGCATCTTGTATGAATGATTTAAGTTCTTAGATTGTCTTAATAAAAGTTCAAAAATGAAAAATATTGCTCATTGACCAAATTTCGAACTACATAACTCATAGTGCAAAACTAAACCAATCCATCATTTGTTTTTATTTTCTATAAGAATAGTTATCCTATTACTAATCTAAAATGTGAAAAACATAATTTTCATAGGTTCAATTTGACCTAAAATATTTAGACTGAAGGTTCTATCTAAACAAAGAGTACCAAATCAAGTAAGCTTTTAAACAATGGATTTTTCAATTTTATTTCAATACATCCTAAACTTTCCTTTAAAAGAATAGTTTGATTAAAATTAATAAAATAAAATAAGTTCGGGATGGGGACGGGATGGGCGGGATTGAAAATCTGCATTCCGATCCCAAATTTTATTAATCCCAAAAGAACTCAAAAAAATCAAAATTGGATCGAGATGAGATGCCCACCCCTACCCTTAGCTGCTTTGAGAAATTGTTAATAAATTCTATTCATATTTATTTATCTATTTTACTTCTTCCATCCACGTAGTTCTGAATCCAATTAAAGTTTATCTACACATTATTTGAAGAATCCATGGACGTTAACCCATTTGACTATGCATTTTAAATAAAGAATTTCGATATTTATATGCATACAAAACCACATATTCTTGGATGATTTTTTCACTTATTTAATGGATTTTCAAAAGATTTGAATGCCTAGCTTTTAGGACTATTATTTATTTAAAATGAAATTGAATTTAATTATTTTGAAGGAAATGTTTTGGCTTCTTGGACATTTATCTATTGGGGTCAATAAATCGCAAATATCTAACCTTTCTTGGTTGATAAATTAGTTTCACTTTGAATTATCCATTAATTTTTTTTTGACGTGTTTAGGTTTCATTTTTTTTGACATGTTTAGTAAATGGGTCTGGTTTGAGTTTAAGATTTGACACAGGATTGTTATATAACATGATCCATTAGTGACACGACACGACCCACAACCACCCGATATACTAGTGTAAATACAAAATAATTGATGGTTTAATTTTGTTAAAGAGGGGTCACAATGAAAATCATATAGGGGATATAAGAAAAGGGAATGTACCCATTGGTAAAAACTACCCAGGTCAAAGCATCATCTCATCACTATCTCCACTGAAAAACTAAAAAGCAATCAAAGCAAGCAACAATTCAACCAAAGACCAAATCCCTCCATTCTCTTCCACTCAAGCAAAGCAAAGGCACCCAGCACCAAGCACTCACCAATAACACATATTATTAGTTTATATATTCGCCACGCCACCAAATGGCCACCGCACCCCTTTCACATATTTACTACTACTACTACTAAATGACCACTATTCCTCTCACTCCTCACTTTTATAAACCGCGTCTCCTGCATTTTTATTAATCCCATTTTCTTTTATCTTCTCAACAATGGCGATGAAGAACAAATGAAATTGAATTGAATCAGTTGTGTCTTTTCTCTCTATTGACAAAAACTTAATTGGTTTTTTTTTTATGATGATGAGGTGTAAAAGACACCCATCCGACCTGAGTAGCAGCGTCGGAGTTTGTGCAACTTGTCTTCGGGAAAGTCTCTTCTCGTTAATTGCAGCTCAAGCTCGTCAACAAGCAGTTGCAGCAGCGGCTCAAGCGGAAGAAGATAGAAGGAAATCTGATGCACATCATCCTCCTCCTCCTCCTCCTCTTATCTTCCCTCGTTCTGTCTCACCTTACATATGCCGCCGATCTGATGACACTTCCTGGTCTCACCACCAATACAACGACCGTCGATTCTACAGTACACCAGGTCCCACCTTCTATTCCACCACCAATACTGTTTCTAATACAAAGAAGAAGAAACACACTAGTAAGTACTCTCTCTTCTCCAGTCTTTTTAAATCAACCAGATCTGTCGAAGCCGAAACAGATCCTAGGGTTTCGAAAGGTTCTCCACTCAGTTCGACAATCTCATCGGCAGCTTCTTCTTCATCTTCATCTTCATGGTTCTCTTCACTTCTATCTAGTCGTCGGAAAAAGCAATCAAGATTCTGCTCTCAAGATGAAACCATCATTCCTCGTCCTCATCCAGCAGTGAATTTGCATCGGACGCGAAGACGGAGGGATCGAGGAATGTCACCGTCCGATCGAGAAGAGTACATGGAAGAAGAAGCGGAAGGATCGCCATCAGCGAGCGGATATTCGTCGGAATCATCGCAAGGGTGGAGGAAATCGGGGAGTATGCGAACACCGGCACGTCGCAAAGGCGGAGGAACACACAACAGGAATGTGTCTGGAATGGCGTTTTGCTTGAGTCCGTTGGTGAGGGCGAGTCCGAACCGGCATAGGAATCAGAAGGACGGAGGGTTGCCGGCGTCAATGGTGTTTTCCGGGGAGATCGGACGGGGAGGGAGCAAGTGCCACCTGTCAACAGCTGCTTCTCTTTGTGCTAATCGATCGAGAAAGCTGGCCGACTTTGGGAGGTACAATTACAACCCTTGATCTTGATTGATTGTTGATCTAGAGATGATGATAGAACACAGATGATGGATACAGAGATTTTTCATGGACGATTTTGCCCCCCCCCATTGTAGTTTTGTGCAATTTACTTCACTGTTGTATAGATAAAAGGCTTGAAATGAATTGAATGGTCAGGTTGGATTGTTGGTTGATAGACTATAAACACTCACAAAATAATGGTAATTTTTTTTTTCTTTGTTCTGTCTGTGCATAAAAGATTGGATTACATAATATTAAATGTTCATTTTCATAGGATTTTTTTGAATGATTAAATTAATCAAAAAAATGGCTGGTTGCTCCGGACTACCTAAATTTATTTTTTTTGAAAGGTGAGTTGGGTTTTTAAGGACAGGTTTGATTCGAAATTAGGACGTGGGGGACAAACTCACACAGTCCTAACCACTAGACCATAACACAATTGGCTGCCTAGACTTGGTATACTATTTGTTGAAGGTGCATTGGAAGTAATGCAATGGTAGATTCTGTGTTAGAACCATTGATATGAAATTACGAGGAAAGGGTATTTTTGTTTGGAGGAGTTTTTTTCTTTCTTTTTCGGCACTACGTTCTAAGCGCTTAGGTTTATTAAATTGTTCTGAATTTAGAACTTGATACAAAACTTATGATTCTAAATAAAAGTAAAAACAAACACTCGGTCAGAAAAAAGAGAGACGCTCACTCTCAGTCACAGTATAGGAGCTATCTGTTGCTTTAATTAAAATTTGACCAAGTGAAAATGAGATGATTTGGTCAAAAATAATAATTAATCAATGAGTGTTTTTGGGTGGAAATATGGATGTTAGTGATGGTGAGCTCAGAAAGAGAGTGAAATTGATGGTGAGGGGCCCTTCCTTCTCTTGTTAGAGTTAATCATCTGTGTGTTAAGAAAGGTTGACGACTATGGGTATAAAGATAGAAGGAAAAACAAAAAGTTCATTTCATTTTGTGATCTAGATACAACTTTTTGAACTATTTTTGCAGTGGTTGCGAAGAGGATTCGGTTGATACTTCTAGAAAGTAAAAGTTACAGTGGAAAAAAAAGAGTGGAGAAAGTGCAATTTCTTCTCTATGGCTTGTGTTGAGTGCGTGTTGGTGAAACCATGAATGAAATTTGGCCCTTTACCTCACAAGTCTCCTTTAGACTTTTCTACCAAACCAAAAAGTGCTCTCACTGTCATGGAAGAAGAGGAGGGGTTCTGGAAATTTTGGTTTTGATTTTGTTCCTTATAAGGAACTTACTTGGAGTTGGACTTCTCAGCCTAACTCATTTCAGACCTCCAATTCATTATGTTGATTTAGGGTTTGTTCCAAAATGAGCATGAAAGCTCAGTTTCTTTCAAGATCACGTTACGTCATTATGGTTGTAAAATCTGGTTGCAAAAATCTGATTTTCTAGTATTTTTGTAATAATATTTGTATTTGTATTGCCTAATTTATCCTTTCAAAATAGGAATATTATTGGAAGGGTCTCTTGCAATGCTAAACATATACAAATTCAACTTAGTGATATGTATGTTGCGAAACAAAGATCGGTCACTACAAAAAATAACTGATGCACTTGTTGTGAGGAGGCTATGAGCATTTTTTTGGGAGAGATTCTAAATGTCGAGGGAATGAGCGAGGGAAATGAGGTGGCAAGGTGAAAGCCATTCATTTCCCTCGAGATGCGCGCGAGAAAAGTCAACGCACGCATCTCGAAGGAAATGAACGGCTTTCACCTCGCAACCTCATTTCCCTCGCTCATTCCCTCGACATTTAGAATTTCTCTTTTTTTGGACAGTACCAAAGAATGTCACCTTGTTGGGTATCCTAGATAGTGCCCTCACCATTACCAGCCAAGTAAAGCAGAATCAAAGGCAAATGCTCTTTGTTTCTTCCCTAATGCCCTTAGGACAACAACTTTAACACCATCTTTTACCACAATTTTGATTGTGTGATCGATACAGATTGTTCGTTTTAATTATGATGTGAATGTGTATTCAAAACGTAGCTTTTCGACTTTCTGTAGATCAAACTGCAGATACAACAATATCATCAGTTCATTGAAAATTCTGTAAAACAATCCACATTTTAAAATAATCCAGTTACTTAATATGTGCAAAACATGCATGCACATGGTCTTAGATGGATGCCTTTGGAATTAGCAGGATGATTGAAGTCAAATATATTAGCTGAGATGAGGTAAGGCCCCCAAATGATAGGCTATCACATCTTCAAGAAACAACAACATATATGTTAAGCAGCACATTGTCGTTGTTTGCAAATCCATCTATTAGCAGCCAAAGAATTAAAAGAAGATATTTTTTTTTTTGAAAAGGAAGCTGGGGTTTTGAGGATCTCCGGAATCTCTTGTGCTTTTCACACACATTTTGCGACAAACGACTTCATTGCCGACAGCAACAGGGGTCACCTCCACATATATACAAACCGTCCTCTATTTTTCATTTTCATGCATGTAATGCAGTGCTTTCTTCTCCTCCCTGTAATGGATTGTCTTTGTTCACTTTGGATTTTGATTTACAAGAAAGGAAGCAGATAGTATTGAGTGCTAAGAAACAATAAAAACAAAGTGTACACCACACTTCATGAAACATCATGCACAAAACATCATAAATAACCTAATTATGTGATGTTGTTTACAACTGGGTGCTGTAATTGAGTGGAAATCCACTTAAAAGTGTGAGTGTGGTGGGTGGGTGGGAAGGGGTATCAATTTGTTTGTGTGGATTGAATAATTCACATCTAGATCACTTATTGCATTTCATTTGGATAAATTCCAAAGTTCAACATGTTTGGTTGCCCCCAACTGCACAGGTGCGGAGTACTCTAAAAAATCGCTTTAGACCGACTTCTATATTATACTTCAAAGGCAGCGACTATTCCACATCATCATAAGTATATTTTCACACCATTATATTTCCACAATATCTACCTTTTTTTTTCACACCACCATACTTTTTCATACCGTCTATATAAACAAAAATCAACATTTTTTCTCTTTTCATTCAAATCGAAACGCGATTCCTCCATTTCCCATTCAAATCTCTTCCCTCTCTGAAATTCAAATCTCTTGCAAATCTCTCAAAAATATCTTCCCTTTCCCTTAAAATCTCATCTCTCCCTCAAAATCGAAACCCTTAAAAATTTCACAACCTCCCTAAAAATTTTCAGAAAAACAAAATAATCTCATGAAAACTTCAGAAAAAAAATTTTCAATCACAAAAACAAAGTAAACTTCTGAAAAATTTTCAAAAATCACAAAAAAAAAATTTATTCGCTTGAGACAATGCACAAACCTCGCATTGATCTAGGCAATCAGTGAAAAAATTTGCTGAAATTTCCTGTTCGCCCGGAACAATCTTTGCGAGTTTTTGCAAAAAACTTGCATTGTTCCAGGCGAGATTTTGCATTTCGGACAGATTTGAACGACTTTAGTAAAATGACCATAACTTTCTCATTTCAAAACATTTTCAAGTGATTCAAGTTGGGTTTATTAGATAACTCAGAGTACTACACATTTTTTGTTTTGATCAACATGATAATCATTCTCGATCTAGGAAATAAGTTGGCCGAAAGTCAGGAACACTATCCCGTTTTTATTGCCAGACAAATTTGTGCGACTTTAGTAAAATGTCCATAATTTCCTCATTTCAAAATATTTTCAAGTGATTCAAATTGTGTTTATTAGATAACTTATGGTACTACAATTTTTGTGTTTTGATAAAAATGAGAATCGGTCTTGATCGAGCACATAAGTTGGCCAAAAGTCAGTAACACTTTTCCATTATCATTACGAGACAGATTTGCGCAACTTTAGTAAAATAAAAATAACTTGCTAATTTCAAAAGAAATTCAAGTGATTCAAGTTGTATTTCTTATATAACTCAAAGCAATACAATTTTCGTATTTGAATAATCTTGAGAATCGATATTGATCAAACATATAAGTTAGCCGAAAGTTGGGGACACTATCCCATTTTCATTGCGAGACAAATTTGCGCGACTTTAGTAAAATGATAATAACTTGCTCATTTCAAAACATTTTCAATTGAATCAAGTCGTGTTTATTAAATAACTTATAGTACTACAACTTTCGTGTGTTGATGAGCTTGAGAATCGGTCTCAATTGGTTCGAAAATTACTCTATTTTTAAGTTAAGTTATTTTTTTTTTTTCAAAAATAGTTTTTTGGATGGTGCTGCGTGGTGTGGGTTAGTAGAAAATAAAAACAGAGTACATGGTGGTGTGAGAAAACACTTTTGGTGGTGTGTAATAGTCTATTTCGAATAATAACCAATCGGGTACTAGCTCAGTTTTTTTTAATTATATTTTAATTGGGTCATTGACCCTTTTTATTTATTTATTAATCCATGTCCGAAGGCTACATGACTGAGCCAATAGGGTTAACTAAACCAGACCCGAAGCCTATAATATTGTTGCCACTTAATGTCCTCGTCGCTTCCATCTCGCATAGAGACTTGCTTTCGCTTCGGTCCATCGCCTCCACTTTGCATGAAGACTCGCTTTCGCTTCGCTCCGATCTAGTCCATCTAAGCAGCTACATTCAATACCTGAAGGCTTATCAACGGCGGAGCAAATGTGCTCCTAATAATCGAGCGAAAACTCACAAAATTCTAACTAATGAGTCTCAAATCCACGTCCTCTCACAAGAAGAGTAGATGTCCGACCAACTGAACTACAATTGATAAACAACTAGCTCAATTGATAGACTTATTGCACACAACTCCAAGATTCGAACCCGACTAGGAATCACTCCCATATCTAGCTAGTTAAGTGTATAGCAGCGCAAAACAAACATTCATGATGGATTGGTTCCCAACAATATTGACCCCATGTGGTCACTGTCATCCAACACAGTCCCTAGTTAAGAGAAATTAAAATTCTTCATGAATAAATGGTTGCATTCATACCATCCCATGCTCCTAACCAACTCTTTCATGGCACTACTGAGAGATGGCATTCAATATTGTCGACTGAATTGTGAACATCTTGCTTTTAATGGTGATTGGTGCACTACAGGTAAATTGTTAGACCTTTTTATTTATTTTTAAACTAAAATTTCCAACCAAGGGGCAAAGCCAAAAGGATCCGAGGCAAGGCTCGTACTAGTTCAAGGAGGGTACTTGTGAGTATACATACATTACTATTGATGTACTTACTACAAACATGTACAAGAACAACTAAATTAGAGTATCGCAACGAGAAAAAATGAATAGCAAAATAAGTTAAGCATTACATTTTGGAAGGCGAGTTGTAGGGGCCAAAATACATAGAACATTCGTTTTTCAAAACCATGACAATACAAAATTTTGTAAAACGTGTTACAAATAGTTGGGTGTGGATAGCGGAAAAGTCTTGTGTAAGTCGAGTCCGACTTTACAAGCATAGCAAATAAACACTTCTTTAGTACTATTGAGCATTTTAAGGTGTGTTTAGTTGCATGGAATGCTATGTCATGGAAATCCATTAGGAATGATCACACTCTTTGGTTCTTTTTCAAAGTATGTGATTCACATGTTCATGAGACTTCAATTTCCATCATTGAATACAAATTAAATCAAATGATGAATTGCTGAGTGAACGTAAAATTAGATTAAATTTAGAATAACAATATTCATTCTTTTTCCCCTCCAAATGCCCTCGGAAAGGAATTTTAAGTGACTATTTGTTTTCTTACTAAAAATTGCAGCTTGTTCTATGGAAGGTAGTGGTTGCTGTTTCTCCATGCTAATGGAGCAGTGTCATTACCACTCTCATTGTAATTATCATCGTCTCCATCACCATCCGCGTTTTTTCTGTTATATATATGCAAGAATAGCAAACCTCTTGAGAGCTCATCCCGGCAACCGTGGAGCACCCTTATTGTTTTGGGTTCAGGTGAGCTAATGAACACCACCAACTTTCTAGTTTTTATTTGTGATCATCTGTCATCTCTGACTGATCATTTTACTTGTAATGATAATTAGGTAGGTGGTCACACAGCTGAGTTGCTCAATCTCATATCTGTTTTGCAAAAAGACAGGTTCTTTTCTAGATTACACTTAACAGCTCTGATTGATTAGATAGAAGATACGAAGTATCTAATCAGTCCATTCAGCGTATATATTATGTTAGGATATGATTAGATATTTCATATCTTGGATGTGAACTGAATTTTGGCTGCTTATATCATATATATGTGGATTGATTATTTACTGTAGATACAATCATGTATTTGAATTGATTCACGGTAAATTAGTATTGGTTTTTTTTTTTGTTTTAATTAGTATTGGACTTGGGCTTAACTATATTGAATGCAGACTCTATATATTCTAACTGGTTGAAGGGTTGTATAACTAGTCCTCTTTCTTGTTCACCTTATAGAATGAGAGCATTTTCCTTTCTTAACGCTACTTTTGATTGCGAAATAGGGGAAGAAGATCTTATTCAGAATCTCTCCTATCAAGTTATGTCCTTGTAAGTATTTTACCCGTTCATGACTTAATCTTGTTCGGCCTTTGTTTCCCTTTTGGATTCATTGTCATTGGTTGGATTAGGAGTGGTCAAACGGGCCTTGGACTTATTCTAGCCCAAGGGTTTGTGTTCTTGCCTTGGGCTTTGTCCTGGCCAAACTTCTAGATCTCTGCCATTGAGCTTGTGTAATCTTGGCTTGATCTCTTGACTTATAGGCTGAATTGAACCTGACTTTGGTTTGGTCCGTCCATGCCATTTTCCATCAGGTTTGTTCGTACCATATGCATACGACTGCGATTAAATGACTATTTGATGCTTCATCAACGATGATAAAGAAAAGTCTAGATTAGTGTTTGTAATCATTCACTTCACTGTGGTACACTACACTGTTCTGGGATGATTGACACTGAGAGAAACTCAAGTTGGTTTCTTTCAGTTGAGTTTAAAACCTTAGAATTTGCCCATGTTGACCCTTTTTTTTATCACTAAAAACTGGATGTGTAGTTGATATATAACCAAAAGAGGAGAAAAAAAAACACTTGAGGGAGGACTCACTACAGAATTTCTCACCTGTACTAAAAAATGGAAGACCAATATTGTTATAGAATGGCCAACTATATACACATCCATGGAATGGGGTGGGTGTCCTTGAGCAGACCCCATGTATATCCCCACACCCATTTTGTAATTTTGAATTTTGTCGAAGTTTCTCTACAATATTGTGTTTATCACTAAATATTCTATCATAATCGACGATGAAAGTTGAACTCGTTATTCATCGTTTTATTACTAGCCTACCCATACAGTATAAGATTGTGTATACCAACTCAACTTTGATTCATAGAGTAATAACATCTGTATATACTTATGATCATAGGAGTTTGACGCAAAGACCACATCTTAAGCTAAAGACTCCCTTGCATTTGTTGCTGTAGAATGTGACTTAGCATCATCAAGATAATGTTGATAGATGTAAGAAACAAACCCCCAAATAGCCAATACCATAGCTACAATCTTCATTCCATCCATGTTATCATGGAAGAACACAACAGCAAGTATTGGAATAATTGGCAGCCCAACAGTGCTGATAACATTGCTGAGTAATGAAGATGCTTCATATATCAAACCCAAACAACTAATTGAAAACACCAGCCAAAGCACAGCAGTCCATACCACAGTCATCACGTATGAAACTTTACCACTCTTAAACTCCTCCATCTCTCCCTTGAGTGTTTTCCAATCTCCACTCGCAAACAGCCCAATAACGCAAACACACGTTGCTACCATTGCAGGGTAGATTTGCATTTCCAAAATCATCCAAATAGTGTTTCTTTTCACAACCTTTTCAAAAAACATTTGAGTAAGTGAAAGGAGTAGAGAGTATAGTGCAGAGGCGACAATTGTGCATAGGAAACCGATTATGTATTTTCCAGTAGAGACTGTTGAAGGAGTGTTGGACTCAGTGTGGATGGCTAGGATTATTGCAGAGATGGTGATAAGTACTATAGAATTAAGTATAAAAGAAGTGAACTTTAAGGAATTGAGGAAGTAGGAGAAGACCGCATTGAAAGCTAATTGAGTTGCACACAGTAGAGAATATGTAGACACAGGTAAGTAGAGCAGCCCATATGAGTACATCAAATTGTCACCAGAGATCAATAGACCCAACATGAGATATATAAGTGCGAGGCAAGGGATAGAAAGAGAGGTAGTTTTGGTATTGTTGGAGGGATTAGATATTGAAGATGGTTCGAAGAATAGTAAGAAAGGGATTACTATTGGAAAACCTGCAGACTGAACGAAAGTTGCTAACCACTTGCTCTTTCCACCATTGTTAAAGTAGAATCTACCTAGAAGGGTAGCACCAGCTTGGCCAATGAGAAGACCGACAGTGTAGATTGTTACTACGAGCCACCATCTGTAATTTAAGCGTCTAGGAAGTGGCGTTTGGTTGGTGAAAGATGATGCATCTGTTGCGGCCGAGAGTGGTGCAATGGTGGATGGATTTGGTTCTGCACATATTAAGAACGAGAATGTTACTGATTTTTTGAGATGATGTCAATATACTTTTAACACAATTTTTCCAATTCTCCATATTAACTTGGTTTTTCCAAGCCAGGGGTTTATGCTAGACTAGACCATATGTTTTAGTTTACAGAATGAGATGGGAAAGTAGTGTTGAGGATACTTACCTCTTAGATAAAGTTCTACTTCTTGAGCTATCCCCATATTGAAGCACCACAAGGTGAAGAACAACAACAACAGCAATAAGAATAAGAAGAAGAAGAAGAAAATGATGATGGTGATGATGACAATAATCAAGATAAAAACTGAAAGCATGAACCAAAAAGCAATCAATATTCAAAAGTGACTTATTTCATGAGTTACACAAGATCAGATGAATGCCGGTCCCATGTACACAGTAGCTATGGGCATGTCAGTTTCTACTTTAGTGAATAGTGAGAGCTATAAGCCAAAAACATATGGGTTGGATTGCTGGATATACGATAACGATGGGTCAATTATTATGATAAAATACAAATATATACCTCCATCAACATAAATACGAAGGTTTTGATACCTTGAGAATCCATCCAAACGGCCAACTTCAAAAATCCTTTACTATGATTGATTTCCATTAATTTGGCGATTTTGAGCAATAGAAGTTGGGTACAAATTTTCGTTCTTCATCCAGTGCATGTGATCAAACGATAGAATGAGATTTTGGGCTATTTTATCCTGGGGACGACAGGGCTTACAAATTGCTCGCACAAACTTGGGCAGAGCCGCAAAACGTCTTAAAGAGAGCGACCTAGTCCGTGACTCAACCCAAGAAAAATTTCGATAACTTCGTTCCTATTTATTTTGCAACAATTGTATTTCCAACACATGTGTACAAAGATTTTGGCGTGACGAGTATTATAATTAAGTGGTGGTAGGAGAAGTCATTCTCAATGATGTATAGTAAGCACTTCTATAAATATGACACCTTTTCCCTTGGCTAATTACAATCCCTTCGTTTTATAGATATGACTAAAGTCCACTTCACCCATTGTCCATGAACCCTAGATTTGAGCTAAATGGTATCAGTAGTTGTCCTCCCATCTTGGATGTCGCCGATATGGTTTGAACCCTGGCAAACTTACCGTTGAGTTGGTACCATTCAAGAATTCAATTGTTGGAGTATTTAATAGTTTCAACTTGCAAGCTAAACAAAATTTCAAATAACAACTTAAACTTTTACTATAAAGAGACTTGGAATAAAATGATACTTGAAATGTGCACGAGTTATCCCAAATGCAACCTCAAGATACTTCATGTCCATATATAGTTAGCATCCGTTCATTAAATTAGTCACGCTCAACCATCATTTTCATTAATGAAACCAAAATCCAAAATCCAAATGTACTAATATCTATTATTACAAGCTTAACCTTCGATATATACAATAAATACAGCTAGGAGAACTGGAGCACTTCATATTAAACAACTGAAGAGTTATTTACATTTGTTGCTGTACAATGTTGTGGCTTCGATTCATCCAGATAATGCTGATAAAAGTAAGAAACAAACCCCCAAACAGCCAATATCAATGCAATAATCTTCATTCCATTCATGTCATCATGAAAGAAGATAACAGCAAGTATTGGAATAATAGGCAACCCCACAGTGCTAATAATATTGCTAACCAGTGAAGATGCCACATATATTAACCCCAAAGTACTAAGTGAATACAGTTGCCATAGCAGAGAGCTCCATACCACAGTCATCACATAGGAAACTTTACCACTCTTAAACATGTGCATCTCTCCCTTAAGTGTCCTCCATTCTCCGCTTGCAAAAATCCCCACTACGCAAATACATGTTGCTAACAGAGATAGGTATATTTGAATTTGCAAGATCACCCAAACTGTGTTTCTTTTCACAATCTTTTCAAAGAAAACCTGAGCAAGTGATAGAACTAAAGAGTACAATGCAGAGGCACCAATGGTACATAACAAACCAATGATGTAATGTTCCGTTGACACATGAGTAGGCCCAGCAGACTCTGAATGCAAAGCTATGATTGTTGCGGAGGTGGTGAGAAGTACTACGGAGTTGATTATAAAGGGAGTGAACTTCAAGGAGTTGAGGAAGTAGGAGAAGAGAGCGTTGAAGGCTAGCTGACTAGCACTTAGTAGAGAATAAGTAGAGACAGGAAGATATTTTTGCCCAAATGAGTACATCAAATTGTCAAAGGAGACTACTACACCAACAGCAATAAATATCAGCATGAGCAAGGGGGCAGAAATGCCGACAGTTTTGCCATTTTCAGAGGGATCAGATGTTGGTGAGAAGTATAGTAAGAAAGGGATTACTATTGGAAAACCTGCAGATTGAACAAACGTAGCTAACCATTTGCTGTTTCCACCATTGTTATAGTAAAATTTACCTAAAAGAGTAGCGCCGGATTGTGCAATCAGGAGACAAATAGTGCAGAGTGATACACTGAGCCACCATCTGTAATTTAAGCGTCTAGGTAGCAAAGCTTGGTGGGAGAAAGATAAATCTGCATTGGAAAAAGATGCCTCTGCCGGGGAGGCAGGTACCATCTCAGATAGATTTGGTTCTGCATATTATGAAAAACACCGGTAAAAAGAAACTTATCAGATTCTGGTAAAATAACCATTATCATTTAGTTCAACTAAACAAGTTACTATGATGATAAAACTTAACACGACCCCAAAAATCAAATATAACTCTTGAACTCTATGCCAATTGTACGGAACAAAGTAATTTGTTGGTTTGATGCCAAAATAAATTGTCAAAATTCTTCTAATTTTCATACATTAACGCTACATTTCTCTTAATCGATCCCTTTCAAAACAGATTGCTGCATCCAACTTTACTGCAGACTTTAATGCTACACCCCATCTTGTACTCTTTAAAAAAAAGAAATATGCACATATCCAAGGCCACGAGAAAAGAAAACGGAAAAAAAATTATGCTAAATTCATGTAGTAGTAGCCGAATGAGAAGAAAAAAAAAGTATTGCCTAGGACATGTACCTCTGATATTGACTTGTTCTTGAATTGTACTCATGGCGATGCACCACAAGGTGCAGAGGAAGAAGATGATGTTGAAGGATCAAAACCCAAACGAAAGAATAAATAAGAAAACCCAAATGAAAGAATAAATAAGAAACAAACTATACTACAAGCTTGCAGAAACTACACTACAAAATGTTTATCGTCAGATTCCATTTTCTTCAATGAACTACAATCACAAAACACAGTTGTCTCATTCATATTATAATAATTAGAATATCTACATTAACATAAGTACAAAAACCTACGGGTTGTATTATGGTTTGTAACGCATATTCCATTTTCATGTATTAATTTGATGCCAGGAGAATCCGTACAAAAGGTCACTCTAATTCTACTTTGGAACCATTTTGGCATGAGGGAGAACTGATAAGAAGATAGCTTGGCAGATATCTATTTTCCTGAGTTTTTCTTGAAACAACCTTGTTTCATTTAATCACCTTTCCTCGTTTGCTAATGACTTTGCTTTTCCTTTTTTAAGTCGGTATTGGCTATTATTTAAGGTAGATAATGCTATGTGTATGTCGCACGATAGATCCATTGAGTGAGTTTAATCCAATGGTTTCATCCTGAATAAATAAATACATAAAAAATGGAAATTGCTCAGCATATTCAGCACAAACTGTTTACGAAAACTGAAGCAACTAGCTAGTCTCACTTGAAGAGTCATTCTAATTACGGAACAAAAAAAATTTATCTATGGCAACACTTGAAAATGCTGATAAACGCTTGCTTCAGCACATTGCATGGTTCAGCAGAGTGTATTCAAGCAAGATATGAAGCAAAGGATGTCCATTAAAAGAATTCCTCTAAGTGGATGCTTCCTCCTATGTCAATTAGATCAAGTCAGATTTCAGCAATCTCCTCTTTTAGCTCTACCAATCATCCCTGTCATTTGTAAGAGATTAAAACATAAGGAACCCTTACAATTTTTCTTTCACGGACAACCCCCACCCATCCAATGGTCATTCACTGATGTAGCTGTTATTAGAACTAAAGTCTGCTCCCATTATCCATGTCCAATGGCGGATTTATGTGTGAGGTAAGGGGGGCAATTGCCCCCCTTATCTTTTAAAAAAATGTCACTAAGTTATCCATATTTTTTTCATTGCCCCTCTTTAAAATTTTATATTGCCCCCCTTTGTATGAAATCTTGACTTCTAACTCCACTAAAAATTAAACTAACAATTTTTTTTTTAAACTTCACCCTCACCAATCCCACTTCAATACTCCATTTTTTTAATATCTCTCTTCTTATTTTTAATTCCCACCTTTTTTTTTTTAATATCTCTCTTAATTACCACCAACTCATTTTAACTCATTCACCCCTACGCACACAGAGAGCAACAAAGAGACCATAAGAAAAGTACCATACATGGTGGGTTTGCTTTGGGATGCATGTGATCATATTCAAATTAAAATTTTAAATGGGTTGGGGATTCGAGGGAATTATACATCATCATTGGTTTTCTTTTGTTTTGTTAAAAAAATAAAGAAAAGAAAGAATTAAGATGATCTTACCTCAGACTCAACTAGCATATGGTGGTAAGAGTGATAAAATATTAGTTAACATATTACATTAATTCAGGGGTTGGGATCTGATCTGCTTTGTTTTCTCTCTGATCTTTCAAAATCAAAAGTAATCATTTAGGTTTGGGCGGTTGGAAAAACACGATGGTCATAGGTTGATTCGGCTAAGCTGTTGTTTGTCTGTTTCGCCTGAGCTAGCCTAAAAGAAGAAAACTCTCTCTCTTTATACACACACATATATTTCCCTTCCGAGAAGACATACAAGAATAAGAAGATAAAAGAGGGTGGGTTGGTTGTGTAAGTGTTATCCTCGGAGGCTCTGACTCAGGAATGAGTTTCAGAGAAGAAGAGACAAACAGACAGATAAAGCAAGAGGAGAAGAAGAAGGATTCCAAAAATAAAATTGTTGTCCAACAAATTCACTTGAATCCATCCATTCCAGTCCAGCTACTACTGCTACTACTCCTTGGACTATACCGTCCTGCTGCCTCAAAGCCAGAAAGAAAGTCAGATGTCTGCTCCTCACCAACTCCCATCTTATACCACCATGCATGTTTCTGTTTTCTCTAAATAAAAAAAAGGAAGGGTTTTTTAAGGATCCCATAACCTATCAACTGGGCGACCTATAGGTCAACACCCATTAAAAAATAACCATGCTGCAGGTGGGATTCGAAGCTAGGATGTGGGGGACAAACCCAAACAGCCCTAATCACTAGGCCATAACACCATTGGCACCATGTATATTGTTTGTATAGTTGAATTAATCATCTTTCTTTCACAATCACGCCATGTCACCCTGATTGCAAAATATAGTTGTAAAAACTCAATTTTTTTAATATTTTCGTAAATAGTTATGTATCATTTGCCCCCCTTTATCTATAATCCTAACTCCGCCCCTGTCCATGTCCCTCTGACTGTGATATATCTCAGGTATTCAATTTCTAGCCAATAATAGCTTAAGTTGTTAGAAAAGGCAGATATAGCATTTACCACCTGGTCGAGGTAAATAGACCAGGACAGATATCTTAACTTGAGCAAACCTTTGAGAATGAAGGATATATTTTTTTTCTTGTACAAACAAATTTATGTTCATTACTGTATTGACATTGAAAAAAGAAATGTCAATGAAGTCGAGAAATAGGAGTTTGGCATGGGCTGGATGGGTTCAACCCCTGAACTTGGGATAGCACCATTTTCGGCTGGAGAACTACACACGTAAATAAAAAAATAATAATAAAAAAAAAATCCAATAAAGTCCAATAATTTTTGCAGCACCATGGCATAAATATTTTCTATGGCGTTCGAATGGATAACGGAAAGGAAATGGCACGAATGCACTTTTTATACACAATTTTGTCACCGTTGTGCAAATTGTCAACTGTGTCCCTAATTATTGGCGGACCTACTAAGTATATACCTATCCTCAACTTTCAAAACATTGCCAATGGGATACCAGCTCAGCAGTAGGCTTGTGGAGGACGGAATCACAGTTCATGATCCAAACCCTTGGCAACATCTGGGGTGGGAGGGGTTAAGGGATTTAAAAAAAAACAAAAAAAAAATCATTTTTAGTATATACCTAGCCTAAAAAATTTAATTATATTAGGTGTCATAACAATATGAAAATTGTTCATTCTATCAATTTTGCATGTCTTTACTAGTGCAATGGTTGGAAGTTTATCATTCTTACCAAATGACACATGTTCGATCGATCCTCTTGGAACGTAAGATTTCCTTATAACTATTGACAATTACTATTCTCAATATTTTTTTATGTCTATTGACCATTACTAATATCCGTCATTGTTACTAGTCCCTAATTTTTTTTTATTTTCAAATAATTTTATTAGTAAATGCAAACATTAGAAAAAAAAAATTTGTTTGTTCACAAGTGATATAAAATCTCCAAAATATATATATATATATATAAGATTAAAATCTAAAATAATAACTATAAATTCAATTAAAATATATACCATTAGCCAACTCATAAACAATTCGAGGCTCATAAAGACCACTTTTTCTATGAAACATTATTAGGATCTTATTTTGGCTTTTAATTGGGCTACACTGGATTCAATTTCATATATTCATATATTTTTTATAGTTGTATTTTTTATTATTAATTATTAGCTTTGGGTGGTAAACAAATTTATGGCTCCGCTCCTAAAAGTACTATTATAAAAAAAAAAAAAATAAACCCTGGGTGCACCACTGTCTCTAAAGCACTATTCACGGGGCATGGAGGCCTATTATTCATACTAGGGTGTCGGCGTGCTCTATGTGTGCAGACATCCAGTACTCATTTTATTTTATTACAACAATTCAATAATAAGAAAAAATTATTATTGTATTTCTAACCAAAATAATTATATATAATTTTAAGAGACTGTGTATAGTTTATATATAAATGAGGTGTAATAAGCTACAGTTTGATCACAGTATAACTTTAACAAAAAAAAAATACTGAACTTAAATCATGTTCCATGCTAAATCAATGATTATTGGAACACCAAAAAGATCTGAAAGATGAAATATTAAACCTAGTAATCGACTAACCTATACAACCTAAATGTATGACATTAAAGTAACTTAGAATTGCAGGAAATATGGGGAAGAATCATGCACTAAACAAATCCAAATTGCATGTGTTCAATGCATATCAGGTTCAACCGAAGGACTACAAACTAAGCTCTGGCCTTCTTTTCTCCTTTCACAAAATGTACAAGAACCAGAGTCCTGACTGACATTACGCGCTCTTGTCTTAACATCATCAAGATAATTCTGATAAAGATATGAAGCAAACCCCCAAACAGCCATCAACATGGCCACCACCTTCACCACATTCATCTTGTCATGGAAAATGATCACAGAAAGGATAGGAACAAAAGGCAAAGATACGGTATTAATAACATTGCAGAAGAGTGCAGAAACCAAAAAAATCAACCCCGCAATACCAACAGAGTAAATCTGCCAAGCGACACCAGTCCATACCAAGGTCATCACATATGAAACTCTTCCTGTAGTGAATCCCTCCATCTCTCCTTTCAAGCCACTCCATTCCCCACTTGCAAAGAGACCAATGACACAAGCGAAAGTGGCAAAAACTGAGGTGTATATTTGCATATCTAACACTACGGAAAATGTCTCCTGTTTTATTATTTTTTGGAATGAAAATTGCATGAGGCAAAGCACTAGAGCATAAGCAGCTGATGCTCCAAGGGTGCAAATAGAACCAAGTGCATACTCACCCGTCGAGACTCTAATGGACTCTGAGGAATCAGAATTGACTGTTAAAAGGACTGCGGATAAGCTAAGAATGATAACAGCATTAAGTATTAAGGCTGTGAACTTTTCGGCATTAATTAAGAAGGAGAAGATTGCGTTGAAAGCCAATTGAGTTGCACACAGGAGAGAATAAGTAGATAGTGGGAGATACAAGAGCCCAACTGAGTACATCATGTTGTCACCGGCTTGGAGTAGTCCAAGGAAAACATAAATCAACACTAGTTTTCCCAAAGAAATTTGGGCAGTGAATGAGGCAACCAAAGAAGAGGAGATATCAGCAGAAAGATCAGGGGAAACATATGAGACGAGGAACCGTGGGAGGAAGAGAATCGGAAAGGCTACTGTTTGAAGTAGTGCAACTGTCCATGTGCTTTTTCCACCTTGCTCATAATAGAAATTTCCTAGAAGGGTAGCAGCAGCTTGGCCAACAAGAAGAAAAGTAACATTGAGCACCACAAGAAGTAACCATTGCCAGCGCTTGAGTCCAAGATGAGGCGCTGGATCCATCAAAGTTATATTTTCTGGTGAATTTGGTTCTTGGTATTCTTGAAATGCACATATAAGAAGAAAAGTCAGTGCCTTCAGAACAAGAGGTCAACACTGGTGACAATGGAAGAGTGACTATGCTGATCATTTAAACTATTAAGTATCCTAATATCAATCAGACATGAATTAGTGAAGTCTCCTGCAAAGCTAAACCACGACTGTTCAAATTGAATTTTTCAAGAGTCAATAGTCTTTCTTCCAACTTACAAGAAAAATACTTTGTTAAATAGGCCACTTTCATTTTGAGTTTCAATAATGATCCATGTGATAGCTGCTGAGATATTTTCAATAGATGCAACTCCATTCTATAATGTAAAACAATGTTATTGAAGATGAGAGGCAATCAAAGTAGTCAGAATCGCAGAGCAGAGCCAAAGAGTTAAGGAGGTACAAGAGAGTGGATGAGAAACAGTAAGGTAACTAGCAAGGAGTGTGTTTCGAGAGAGAGAGTAAGGTTCCCTGGAGAATTTTGGAGGAGTCTGATGAAGAACAAGGAGATGGATCGTGTGGGACTCTGCTTTGTGGGAAGGCAAGGCAATTGCCGTCCTTGGTGAATAACTAAAGACATATGGAAATAAGAAGTCAACAAGAAAACCAAATCATTTCATTTGCAAGCTCCGTTGAGGTAAGGGAATGGTTGTGTGCTCCTAGTTCTGGATACATATCAGACACCGATTTATTTAGCAACTTCAACTGTGGTTTATGTGAGGAGTTTGTTTGGTCAGGTGGGGATCAATTTATTCTATCTATCAAGCTAGATAATGGCATGAATAGGTTGTACTTTGGTAACTTTTTGTGGGACGGGAGTTGTAAAGTCTGTTGGTCTGTTTGTTAGTTTGAGTTTCTCCTCCAGTAGGGATCAAATTCAAGTCCTCCATGAGCCGTTGCAGAGTCTCAGGATCTACTACCTTATGCAAGTCCTGGGTCTCTTCTCTACAAGGATTATTCTAAATCATTTAAAAAAGAAACAGACAAAGGGAAAGCTAGAGAAGAAGGTCGAAAGCGATTAACAATTTATTAAAAATACAGATAGAGATGGTGAGAAAGAAAGGTACCTAACATGTGGACTTGCAGAGACTGAAACTCACTCATTGATGAAGCAATACCTCTTGTAGATAAGTGACTCCCAAAGTTTATGCTGAGAGATGGTAGAGAGAAAATTAGTACAACAATTGAGCTTTATTTTGGTTTTTATGTTATGTAAAGACAGTTGAGGTTGCGCACACACCCGTTAATTCCGAAGTAAGAGGAGTTTGGGGATTTATGCCACTAGGCTTGTCTTCTTCTCAATCATGGAAGTTGACAGATTTGATCAACATTTTGTTTAAAAACTATACAATATCAGTTTAGATTACCAAAGTTTATGCATATTTAACTGGAATATGACTTAATATATGTCATAGTGGTTCTTCTTTAATGTTTAAGTGTAACTTTTTACTACAACATGGAATCACACTGTTATTCACGTCTGCATGCGCTTCTTAAAATGATAAAAAAAAATCATATAAGATAATTAAATAGTTATTAATCACATAGGAGTATTCCCCCACAACAAGGATCATAGCTCAATATCAACTACAAGGTATCTTTTTCCTTCCCTGCTTGGGCAAGAAGAAAATCTAGCTTCCCGGTTTTGCTGAAATTTGTGACACTAGTATTTGTAATGGGTGAATTGTAAAAGCTCATTTGGAAGTTTACAAATGATGGCAGATTACTTTCATCATCAGCCCAAACAATTCCTCCACCTCCTTACACCAAAACTCTAAGCTGCTACACCTTATCAGGAGCTGCAAAGTGGTGATATTATTCACCTACACACTGAAGTTAACTGAACCGGTCTTCTCTGCCAAAGAAAAAACCAAAACACTCCAAAATTTATTTGTTGGATGTCTGGTTTAATCATTAGTCTGGTCCATAGAACAATCTCGATATGAAATTTTGTTCATATTGGAAAATGATGAGAGATTATGTGGATTGCTTATGGCAGATGGAGAAAACTGCAGCAACAGTTTCTAATCTATGGAGTGCTAGAAATAAAGGAATTTTTGAAAGGGTTCAAAAGATTTGGAATGGGATAAAAATTGGGATGTTAGGTTGCTCTCTTTTCATGGGAAGTGGCTCTGGAAATACAAGTGTATGTCAGTAATTTGGGCTTTATGGAAAGAGGGAAATTTTCGAGGGAAGAAGCAAGAGGTGAAGTCCTATTGCGGGAGTCTCAAATCTCCGGCATGGAAAATGGGGGAGCTACTTGGCAAATTGTAGATGTAGACGACATCTCATTCTCCCAAATTGTAGTTAGATGAGCTACTCTGTATTAGCCCTCAAGCTTGATTTTTTTTAACTGGTGCCTTTTTGACAGAGTTAAGGAGGCTACTTTTAATCATTTGCTACAAGATCCACAATGAGTGTTTTCCAGTCGACCAAAATCAACTAAACGGATGAATTCATTCTAGCTTTCATGTAGAACTCTCAGCTTCTGAAGGGTTCACTTGGCATTAAGGGCTGGTAGAGGATTCTCATGCTGATAGACTAAAATGAACCTGGAAAAAGCTTTGGAGGGAGATACCAACCACCTATCATGGCAGCTTAATGTTTTGGTTAGGTTCTGGCCTACCTTATTCCTAGAAAAAAAAAAAAAAACTTAATAGCCTGGATGATGTTGCTAAAGTTAGGGAGCATTGTAGACCTTTTACTAATAATAAAGTGGGCATCTGAATACTAATCCCGTGAACTACAAACTACATCGACAATACTTGAGTAGTGGAGCAAAGCATGCCAAAGAATATTGAACTAACTCGTATAAAATTTTTTAAGCAGGTACTTGAGAACTAAGAAATCCTGAAGTTACAATTTTGCTCTATAAGTTCGTGAAAAAAACAACTTTTGGAACATCAAATGGATATATCAGAATAAGAAAAAAAAAAAAAAAAACTAAAACTAGATATGAACTAAGAGTAGAACATAGACGTACAAAAGAATGCTAACAAATAACATCTATTTGCAAGAATCAAGTGTAAGAGCATGTACTAAAACGAACCCAATGCAAGCGTTCACTGAAAGCCCAGTTCAATCGCAAAGTACCAGCCAAGTTTATGTCATCTTCTCCTCCCTCTCAAGATTTAGACGCATCAGAGACCTCACTGACATTAGAAGCTTTTGCTTTTGTCTTCGCATCATCAAGGTAATTCTGATAGAGATACAAAACTAATCCCCAAATAGCCATCAACATGGACACCACCTTAACAGCATCCACCTTATCATGGAAAATTATCACAGAAAGAATAGGAACAAGAGGCAAAGACATGGTACTAATGACATTTGAGAAGAGCGATAAAATGAGAAAAACCAATCTCACGACACCAACAGCACAAATTTGCTAAGTAATAGCAGTCCATACCAATGTCATTACATATGACACACATCCTGTCTTGAACTGATGCATCTCTCCTGTCAAGGTACTCCATTCCCCACTTGCAAAAAGGCCAACGACACAAGCAAGAGTGGCAAAAACTGAGGTGTATATTTGCATATCCAAGACCACAGAAAAACGTCTCCTTTTTTTGAATCTTCAGGAATGTAAGTTGCATGAGGCAAAGGCATAAGCAGCTGATGTTCCAAGGGAGCAAATAAAGTCAAGCACGTATAGACCAGTTCAGACTCCAGCGGGTTTTGCGGAATCAGAATTTACTGCTAACAGTACTGCAGATAACGTGAGGATGACAACAGAATTGAGTATTAAAATTGTGAACTTTTGGGCATTGATTAAGAAGGATAAGATTACATTGAAAGCCAATTGGATTGCACAAAGAAGAGAATACGTAGAGACAGGGAAGTATAGAAGCCCAACTGAATACATCATGTTGTCACCAGCTATAAGTAGTCCAAGGAAAACATAGATCGACCATAGTTTTATCAAAGAATTTTGCATACCAGAGGAAGTAAGTGCAATGGAGGAGCTGTCAGCAGCAAGCTCGGGGGAGGAGGAAGAGAAAAAGAACTGTGAGATGTAAAGAATTGGAAAGGCTACAATTTGAATGAGCGTATCCATCCATTTCCTATTGCAACCTTCCTAGTAGTAGAAATTCCCTAGAAGGGTTGCAGCAGCTTTGCCAACAAGAAGAAAAGTCACATTTAATGCCACAAGGAACCACCATTTCCAGCGTTTGAGTCCAAGACCAGGCGATTGATCCATCACAGTTTCTTCTTTTTTTGAGTTCGATTCTTGGGATTCTTGAAACATACAAGAAAAAAAAATTCCAGTCAGTGCCTTCAGAACAAGAGGGTCAGTAAAGATTAAAAAGCTAGCTACAGTCATACAATGAGATGCCAATAATTTCGTTACTAGAGTAACAATGCCGATCATTTAAACCCATTAACACATATATTTGTTATCGAAATTGAATGAGAAACACTTGTATTTCCATACTATTTACAACACTAGATTAAAAAGGATAAACAACATTTCAAGACTAAGTTTACTTTAATGAACCTTTAGTAGTGGTGTAACTTTGCTTAAAACCTGTTTTTGATCTCTATTCTATTATATAGGTAGTAGTAGCAGTAGGTAGGAAAAACCAAAATACATGCAAGCAATTCTATGGGATTTCTCTACAATCTTCAAAACGAGATCAAACTTACTTACTGCAATGGGTATTTGAAAAAACAATCAATGAGCAATGTTGTTGATAATGAATGAAGTTGTTGTTTCTTACAGAATCTGATTTGAAAAATCTGAAATGAAAGAGAGAGGAAGGACTGGAAGAGTACCTATCATGTTGACTTGCAGATACTGGAACTCACTCATCAACAGACAGCGAGAAAAATCGACTTACAAGTTTTAAAGACGAGAGAACAATTAGAGAGATAATGAGAGCAAGCTCGCTCGTAGAATACGAGTGGGGTTGTTTGGTTGCATGGAAAATAGATATTGAAATTGAAACTGTTTCTATGAAATTGTGTGACTTCTCCAAATTTGGATTCTCGTTAGTAGTGAAAAAATAATCTTATGAAGAATTGATTTCATATTTTAGTTAATAGATAAGTAAACAATGAAAATTGGCATAACAAAGGAAATAAATTTTATTTCTCATGAAAAATGGTTAACTAAACATAACTTGGTTTGCACCGTCTTCTTCAAGTGTCAAGTGTTTGTGTTTCTCATCCAATAATTCCGCTCATTCCGAAATTGAAGGATACTTTTTCACCCATTCCTATTTACCTTTGTCTTCTTCGTCAAATTGAGATTTTTTTTCTTTTTTTCTGGGAGACCATGTATACCCGTGTCGTTGGCACTATCGCAAAGTACATTTTTTTTTTGCTAAATATCATGAACACCTCCATCACCATCTCCATTTTTTACCTCAATTAGTTATGAAATGCAAGCATATTCCAAGGTTAAAATATATACAATTTAGACTCACTCAAAATTTGAATCAGTTTGGAAAAAATTCAAACGTCGATAGTGATTTCTCCCCAACTTTGAATTAGCCAAAACACGAATTTTAAGGCTTTTGTTTAAATTTGCATTAAGATACTCATCTAAATTTTTTCCTAGTTTGATATTTAAAAGTACTATCGACGTGAAATACAGTAGAAATTTTTAATAATAAAATATATTTTTAAAATTTAAGCGTTTGTATTGATCATTGATTTTGTTGGAAATATCTTCAAAAATACATTTCAACAATACAAAGTTTACCAAAATTTGACAATTTTGTATAGTTATGGCAGTTTTCATTTTGAGAAAAAAAAAAAACACAAAACACCTTTTTTCTCCATCACATGTACATTCCACCAATTTTTTTCATTTTTTTGCCATTCTACATATTTTATATTTAACAACATGCCATCATAAAAAAAGAATCTCAACCCTCAATATGTTTTTCAGCTTTCAATCCTAGCCATTTTTTATCTTCATCTTTAGTTTGTCCCAATCAACAATGAATAGTAAAACACCACTTTGAATTGTAATATAGACATTCAAAATTTCTGTTTTGCACCACATATCTATCTGAATACCACCACACCATAAGTGTTACGCACCCATTTTCAACCTTGAATCACAAATCTTGTTGCATAAGAAAAAGAAGAAGGGTTAATTTAACACACCCCCTGAAATAAACAATCAATTATGGATTAGTCTCTATTATATATCATATTACAGATACTCCCCTGGATTAGCGGTTACGTCCGTTGATCGTCTTTTTTCAAATAGGCAAAGTTTTGATAACTAAAATGCCTCTAAGTGTTTGTAGGGTTGAGTTTAAGATGTTGGCATCGAAAATTAATAATTAGTATCTCGGAGTGAATCAATGGTTCAAAATATAAAAATTCAATTAAAATAAGTATCTCGAGACACATCAAATGGTTTTAAAAAGCATGTTCCTCAATCATCATCTTCTCCAACTCCATCCACCCACCACTCTAACCTCACCATCACCAACTAGCACTGGTCTACCCGCATCCCCCCTTCATCTCTTATCTTCGTGTCCGCCACCCCCCTTTTCTCCTCCTCTCTTTGTTTCCGCCACACCCCACTGATTTGCATGTTTAGATGCAAATTAGCAAGATTGTGGCAGAAGATCGGAGACGAAAGATTAAGATCTTGCAAAAAGCCATAGCTAGGTAGAGTTTGGGAAACGATAGAACAAGGAGGATAGAGAAAGCGGAAAACAAATAAATGTGGTGGTGGAATAAAAGAGGTAGTGATGTGACATAGTAAAATGGTGGTAGGCACCAATCTCATTGGTGTGCTTTAAGTTTGGAAGAGCTTGAGTTGTAGCACAAACAGCGCAATCTGGTGTGTGCAGTTTAAAAGAAACCCCTTGAGAAATGGACAAGATGCATGAGATTAATGAAGATTTATAGTACAAGATCAATAAAGATGAATGTTTAGATGCAAATCAGCGAAATAGTAGCATAAGGTTTAGATCTTGCAAAAAGCCATAGCTAGTTAAAGTTAGGGAAAATATCGATTGAGCGGGATAGAAAGAAAGCGAAAAGTGAGTAAAGGTGGTGGTGGAACAAACGAGGTAGTGGTGTAATGTAGTAAAGTGATAGTGCAACTAAGCCGAAACGGTGGGTGCCTTTTGTATTTCCTTCCTTCTATCCTTGAAGAAACAACGACACGGAGAGAGAGAGAGAGAGAGAGCAATGAAACTGTAAACAACACCAAGAAGATCCAATTAACCTTCGAACAACACCCATTAAAAAGCTCGACTTGTTCAGATCTCACTAAAACCTCCAACACCCATCTCTCAATTTCACTCAGATCTCACCAGATCAAATCTGATCAAACAATCAACCATGTCGCACAATGACACAGTACCCCTTCACCCATCATCCCAATCAGACATCGATGAGATTGAAAATCTGATCAACGCAAGTGTTCAATCTGGACAAACTACAGTGCTCCCAGCCAGACCTCCAAGTCCCCCAAGAGCTTCAATTCCAGTTTCTTCATCCCCTTTCATCAATTCCAACATCCCACCAACACCCACTTATCAAAAGCCTCTTCCCTCTTCAGCTCCTCCTCTTCCCTCTTCTACTACTGTTCCTATTCCACCCCCATTGCCACCTTCCAACAACATTTCATCGTCTGGGTTTGGATCTCCACCCAACACTCTCACTGAACCTGTTTGGGATACTGTCAAGAGAGACTTGTCTAGGATTGTCAGCAATTTGAAGCTTGTTGTGTTTCCCAATCCGTATCGCGAAGACCCCGGAAAGGCTTTGAGAGATTGGGATCTTTGGGGGCCATTTTTCTTCATTGTCTTCCTTGGCCTTACTTTGTCTTGGTCAGCTTCTGTGAAGAAGGTCAGTTGCTGAGTTTGTTTTTGGTAATTATTTTGATTTGGGTTTCTTGTGTTTTCTAGTTTTACATTGTTTATAATTCTAGATATAGCGGAAAAAGTTGTGAATTCCTCATTATAATGTTTGATATGGCGAGACCTTGGAAGATTTTGGTGCTAATCTTAATATATGCATGCTTTGAATGAATTGGAAATTGACTAAATATGCTAGAAATTTATTTCGAGGATAACAGTGGTATGGTATGGTATACTTTTACTTGTGTGCGTATATATATTATGGTATGTTCAGATTGTTCTATATGGAATTATTGGAAGAGCGTGTGAAAGATCAACACAAATTGAATAGAGGAGTATGCCTTTAGGAGAATTACTTGTATCTTTTCTCCATAGATAATTTCATGTTTCTTATTCTCCCAAGGTTCAAGCTATCTTTTTACAATCACATGTCTTGATTGGTGGGGGTGTCCTCATGGTTCACGCTTCCCATTGAAGTGACCATGCTGACAAGTTGGTCGCTGTGGGATGAGGATCCCCACATTCCTTAATGAGACAGAACCACATTTCCATTGCGAATAGGCACAAGAAAAACAGATTGTCTACTGATTCATGCATAACAGTTAAGCTTTTCTGGAGATCAGAGATATTCTGATTCTTTCTTCTTTTTATAATCAATAAAAATGGTAGGAAATCTCATTAATTAGGATAGAGAGGATTGGCAAGTGAGAGCCTGTGAGATCGAAGGAGTTAGGGCACAAACTCAATGGTCTTGCATACTTATGCAACCAAAAAAAAAAACCCATACAAGAGCCAACCCAAATGATAATCCTAATGTCATAGAAATATTTGGAAGATGTCACTGGATTTGGTGTTAAAGACCATAATTCTGCTTTCCATAAGACCTGTAAAGTTGCAATGGGCACTCTCTCCCATATTCTTTGTCTTTCCTGGGTTCCCCAACAATCGAGAGGTATTCCCATTGTTAAGCCATTATTAGAAGTCCAGCAAAGGGGCTGGAGTTCCACCACATTCAGAAATCAGAATATTCCAGACCTCTTCAGATGCATCACAACCAATGAATAAATGTGGATAGTTTCAATGTTATTCCAACACATAAAACAATGATTGGGAATTACTAGGCATCTTTTAGCTAAATTATCAATGGCGAGAACTTTACCACGAGCAATAGACTGAAGGAAAGGAAGTTTGCTTGAGCAGCTTGATTTTCCCCCATGGTAGGAATAGAAAAGTTAATAGCTGAAACTGTGGTTCTATGCAACCCAAACCATGTAGTGGCCATAATGTTAAGTTTTTATCTTCCCATTGCCAAACATCTTCACTGTCATCAAGGATAACCCAACTGAGCAGCTCAATAAATCCAAACTCTGGAACTTCTCTGTCTTTGAAGTGCCTCTGAAGATAGGTCTGGTAAATGATGAGAGGGAAGATAGAGCTTGTGACCTTCCACCACATTTTGCTCCCTGAAATCAGACACACCCTAAGTTTATACTTCTATTTAATAAAAGCAATTACATTTTGAGCAACATTTATACGACATATTTTCCCATTCAAAAAATTGGTATTCTTATTAGCTATCAACTTGGAGCTGTAGTATCTGATCAAATCTTTGTTGGGAAGGGATAGTCTTTGCAGCTGGTTCTGAGTTATTTATGGTATGGTTCTTCCATTCTAAGTGTTAAGAGGTTACTTTCTTAGAATACCATCCAATTTCTTTACCACACGTAAAGAGTGATGCTTCTGGTATAGCTTCTCTTCCTCTGGGGCCGTGAGAAACCTGGAGGATGTAGTATGAGGACTGTTATGGTTTGACCAATTTTTGTTGGTCTTTCAGTTTGCTGACAAAATTTGAACCTTTTCGACTTTGCATGCTTGACCATTCAAATTGATATAGAATCCGGTGGTCCTTTTGACTTCATTCACTATTAGTTGCTTTTCATGCTAGTACGAAAAAGTCCTGGCTGATGTTTTTATTTTGATCATCTTTCAGTCGGAGGTTTTTGCTGTTGCTTTTGCACTCCTTGCAGCTGGTGCCATAATTCTAACATTGAATGTCCTACTCTTGGTAAGCAACTTTCAACCCTGTTTTTACATTCTGATATTCAGGGCCAGCCCAAAAAATTGAGGCTCTAGGCAGAAGTCGAGGGGCCTTATAAAAATCATCATTTATATTTTGAGTGATTGGAATAAAAAAAATCTAGTGTTACACAACCAGCCTTGAAATATTTTTGGTAACAACCATATTTTAGAAAAATTAAAGATATTAAACTTGAATAAAAGGATAAATAAAACCAATAGTCTTTCCTGATGCGATGTAACACAAAATTACTAAATTGTGAGAAGAAAACAAATCAAAGAGAGATGTTTTCCGAGTTTCTTCTTCCTCATTCCAGAGGTTTTATTAAATATCAATCTCTGATCAAATATACATATGAAAAAAAAACAAAAAAAACAATTTTTTTTTTCCTTTTCAAATTTGGCCTTTTCCGGAAAGTGAAATTTGGATCCATTTGGAAGAAGTGGGTTGAGAACTGGATAGTAAGGAATAAAGGAGAAAATATGGTTTCCTTCTATTCGATATTGGAACCTGTGCAGTTAAAAAGGAGTTATAACTCATTTATAATTTGTAACGGATGTAAAAAATATAAAGGTTAGATATAAAGGTAGGTTATAACAGCAGCCGATATATCGCTCATATAACGGTCGTTATGAATAAAACGTTGTAACTTGTATGGCATTATAAATTTTGTTAAATTTATATATTAAAAAAACCAAAGAAATAAGAAGGAGAAGGAGAAACCGAAGGAAGAAGAAACCGAAGAAAGAAGAAACCGAAGAAGAAGAAACGGAAGAAGACGAAGACCGTGCGATCGAATGGAAGAAGACGAATTGAACCGCCGGACCGTGCGATTGAACCTCCGGCCTTCCTGCTTCCATTTCTGGTAACCTCCCTTGAACCTCCATTTCTAGGGGTGGGCACGGTTCGGTTCGGTTCCAAATTTTGAGGAACCTAACTCGAACCGTTTAAAATTTTAAAGGTTCCGATTCGGATCGGTTCCTCTATTTTAAACGTTGGAACCGAACCTAACTCGAATCGTTTACAATGGTTCGGTTCCTACGGTTCCAAACGGTTTCTGTATTATATATCTCCAAAAATATTAATAGGCCACGCCGCCATGGACTTGTGCAATGTATTGCCATACATGAATCCAAAATTCATTTTTTTAAATTTTGAATGGACTCGATCAATAGATTGAGAGTAAATAAAGAGTGGTCAAAACCAAACCAAATATCAATGTAGCTAAAGAATCCAGAACAAATATAGATGACATGTTGTAAACAATTCTACAAAATGAGTTAAAGAACATCTCTATGGTAAGGTCCAAAAACTCCCCCTACTGTATATCAATGTAGTGCTATTTAGACCATCTAAACCAACCTCGACGAAGATTAGGATTGGATTAGACCATGCTCTAAAATTGGGTTGGGCCTTAGGCCACACCCAGCACCAATCAAGTTGAAACTGCACTTGCCAATACTCTATTGAGCAACTCCAAAGTCCCAAGCAAAAACAACTTTCACAACACTCAACTCATCGAGACTCCCTGTTTCCTCTGTTCTTCATCAACCAATCAATCAAAACCCTTTCATCCCTCCAATCGATTTCTTCAAATCTGTCTTCTCAGACGATCTAGAAGAAGAACCCACCGATCTCCCTTCCCAATCTCCCCCAGAAATCCAAGAATCAGAACACCAAATTGTCGAAGAAGAAACAGAAGATGCAAAAGAAGAGGAAGATCATGAGGCCTTATTAGGCGAAACCCAATCAAACCTAGCTCCAAAATTGTCAAACAAGAGTGGGATTTGGAGCTACGACGGTCTGGTCAAAACCCTAACTTCAAAATCCGAATTTGTTCTGGAGAATTACCGTCACGACATTGAGGAATTCACCATTTGATTGACGAACCCACCATCTGATTGAACCCAAACAAACCCACCATCTGATTGACGACTTCGACTGCTTCGCCAAGATTGGAGGCTTGAAAACCAGTGGAACTCAAAGATTTTCATTCGCATCTGCTTTTGCTCTGCATCTGCTTGTGGAGAATGAGAATGAGAGAGACCGAGAATGAGATCTGCTTGTGGAGAAAGAGTGAGACCGAAGCGGCGAGGCTTGTGAAGAATTGAGAGAGACCGAGGCTTGGGCGAAGCTTGTGTTGCGAGTCGTGACTGCTCGTTGCTGCCTGCTTGTGATTGTGGAGAAATGAGAGGAGGTTGTGGTTGTGGAGAAATGAAAAAAGAGAACTTAGGGTTAGATGTAATCGGATCGGAACCGAACCGTTTGAAAAAAAAAATTGGAACCGGAACCGCACCGTTTAAGAACGGTTCTGGAACCGAACCGAACCGTTTCACAATTTTAAAAATCAAAACCGAACCGTTTGGAGTAAACGGTTAGGTTCGATTTGGATTCGCGGTTCCTCAACCCGTTTGCCCACCCCTATTCATCTCTATTTTCTGCTTTCCCACCCATTTCTGGTAATCATTGATGGAATTTTAGATTGTTTTGAAGAATTTGGATCTATAAAATACACAAAAGATCTGTTTGATGGGTCTATAAACCTCCCTGGTATGTTTGATGGGCAATTAGATGGGTTTATAAAATCAGCTGGTGTGGGATTATAGAGATCTCACTAATACACAAAAAAACAGTTTGATGGAACTTTTATTTTATTCTCTCGGTTTCCATTTGATTTTCTTAGAAATACATTAAATCATAAATACTTGGTGGGGGTATAAAAATATATTTAAAATATATATTTTATTATAGACCTTTATATACCGTTATATTCCTATACAATCCTTTATAACTTGTAATGCTCGTAGACCGTTATGGGTCCGTTATCCGTTTTAACTGCATAGATTGGAACTCTTAGTTTATGAGGCCTTTTCGTGAGTAAAACTGTTGAAACTTATTCTCTGTTGGAATCTTTCAGTTTTGGGTTATTTTGACCTTAGTCACCATTCTAGACACCAAATCAGTAATCAGTCCCCTTTTCAACTGATATTAGCAATTAGTAACCACCTTGACAGAATCCATCCATGGCCTATTAAATATTGTATGTGTACTGCACGTGCCTCAAGTGGTGATGCTTTTCCTCACAAAACGCATGAGTGAAGGAAAAAGGAAAATGTTTATCTTCTTCATATCTAACACTGATTGCCTCTTCCTCAAAATCTCGCTCATATCTAACGTCGTCATTGCCTCTTCCTCAAAATCCCACTCATTTCTCCCTTAGTCTTCTCCTCTTTTTCCATAGATAAAGATCTCACATTTGCGACTTACCGTTGCTAATTTTGAATGTAAAATCCATGGCAACATAAATGAATGTAAGATCTGTGTGTCTAAAAACAATAAATGATTGGATACGTGTGAGAAAAATTCAAAAATCCCATTGACTTAGTTTCAAACTGAGGTAGCAAGAAAAGGTCTTAAAAACACAGAAAATCTGACTAATTATATGTTGGTCATTAAGTGAAAACCATGTAAGAGAAATCAACTAGTTCTTAGGGTTGTAGCGTAGATTAACAATGAATTGCCACACACAAGAAATATGATGGAGGATCTCGCATCATTTAAATATTAGGCAGAAATTACCTGATCTGCTCTAGAAATAAACTCTGGAATTTCCATATGAACTTGAATCAATCTATATCCAGTGATAAAAATCTGGTTAAAAATAATCATCGAGGAGGAAGGAAAAAAAGAACGGCAAAGAGGGGTGAATGAGGGATGGAGGACATAGTCACACAGTAGCTATCATGGCAACCAGGTATGGGAAGACGGTGAGTTCAACCAAGTTTTTAGCTTACTTTTCATTCAGATTTTCTTGTAGTTTGTTTACAGGATGAATTTTGGATTTTATGGAGTCAAGTTGTTTGGTGTCAAGGGTAAAGTTGTCATAGAATTATGCACTTGCACTTTAGGGCAACATTTAACTGCCGATGGTCAGATTCCACCAAAGTGGTGACTGATTGGCAACATCAATTAAAGAGGGGACTTATTGCTAATTAGTCATTCATAATTTCTGACTACGAGGACAAAATAACCCTTAAATTTTTGTGAAATTCAAATTTTATGGGGTCCTCATGTGATGAGGCACTAAGCAGTTGCTTTAACTTGTCTTGAGGTAGGGTACACACTGCTGGTGATCTAAGTTTGCTGTCATTTAGTCGTTCTAGATCAATTATTTGAAAACTGGATGATAAATTATTTGAAAACTGGATATTTTTTACTGCATGAACCAATTGTATCTTTATTACATGGTAGTGCGTCATCTGTTGCTGAATCAACCTGATAGTCGGGCAAAGTAGTTTCTTGCAGTCAGTTTAGTGATTGGACTCCATATCAAAATCTGAAAAATAAAAAACAAAAAAGTGCATAATGTTTGACCTACGGGATATTTCGTTTTTTTTCAATAGATCTTTTCCCCTACAACGGATACAACCGCATTTCAGCTTCTATGAAACAGACTTACATAGTTACATGTTTTATGGTTCATTGTCAGGGTGGGCACATAATCTTCTTCCAAAGTCTGAGCCTTCTAGGCTATTGCTTGTTTCCTTTGGACATCGGAGCCCTGATCTGCATGATGAAAGACAATGTGATAATAAAGATGATTGTGGTGTCTGTGAGTTTGGCGTGGAGTTCTTGGGCTGCATATCCTTTCATGAGTTCAGCTGTCAACCCCAGGAGGAAAGCCCTTGCACTCTATCCCGTATTCCTTATGTACGTCTCAGTTGGTTTTCTGATCATTGCCATTGATTAAGGCATTCGTAGTGGGGACACCTGTCTTACCAGAAATTGGAGTACAAAAGTCAGAAGTGGGTACAGGCATTTCATGTGCAAGTATTTCGCCTCTCGTAAATGGTATCTTGATTCGTTTGTAATTTTGACTTACTATTTGGAATCTGATTTTGCAGTTCTTTTTACTTAGTTGTATAAGCTGGTCTTTACATTGTATCCTATGGTTTGCAATACTACTACAAAGAAAGAATTTTGGCTTCACTATCATTGTGAACTATATTATAGAACAGACTTGTTTTTGCATCAGTTCCATTTAGATGCATGTTATACTGAAGTTTATCTTATAGTGTCTTTGACTATCAGAATTGGTGTGGAATCGTCAGTGCTGTTTGAAACCAAAGGCAGCTTGGGTAGAGCTACTCAGAATCTGGCATTGTACTGTATCTACCTGTGCTATCTTTTTTCTTTTGTTGGTAGGTACTTATTAGAAACTAAAAGGCCAAAGCAGAGCTCATATGTTCATTAGAAAATTCAGCCAGAATCCTTGTAGGGGCGAAGTCCTCCGGTTCGTATGTAAGTTTCAAGCAAAGGCTGTAGCCAGTATTAAGTCATATGTAAACTTAATACTGGCTTCCATACTTGATTTCCAATGGTGCTCTTGAGCTCATTAACAGTGCTGGAAGCTCAACTACACCACTTAGCTATCAATATATAAAGTGTAGGTGTCATTTCACTATTAAGAATGCAAGTGGATGGTTAAGGCTGTGGTGGTTTAACTCCCACGTCTTGGGTTCTATACCCACCGGCGGCACGCTTGCCTTTCAAAAAAAAAAAAAAAAAAAGAATGCAAGTGGAAGCAACTTGTACAAAGATGCGTCCTCAAATCGCAACAATTATTAAGTGGGTATTTTTATTAGAATAGAAATATGGCAGCAACTCCATTTGCGCTAAGCAGGTCAGCCTTCCAAGTTTTTGCAGTTCAAGTCTATGAAATTGTCCAAAAGTGCATGCACTCCACATGTTTGTCACATAAATAGTATAAATTTTTTTAGAGCAGCTCTACGTGGCGAGGAAACGAGCGAGGAAATGAGCGAGGGGAGGGAGGTGGCTGGGTGAGAGCCGTTCATCCCGCTCGGGATGCATGTGCGAAAAGTCAACGCACGCATCTCGAGTGAGATGAACGGTTCTCACTCCGCCAACTCACTTTCCTTGCCCACTTCCTCGACATTTAGAATTTCTGATTTTTTTATTCTATAGCCTTTCACTAGAAACATGTTACAACTCGTTATGACATGCAATCCCCAAGATATTCACTAAACAGCCCTTCTAGGGAGTGAGGGAGAGGGGCGAGGGATGGGTGTAACCACCCATCCGCCTCGAGATGAGCAATGTTGTACATCTCAAGGTAGATTTGCCCATCTTGAGGCGGATGGGTGGTTGCTCGCTCTTTCCCTCACCCCCTAGAATTCCCGTTCACAAAAATGTCATATGAACTGTTTTTTCTGTTGGATTCCTCTATCTTAATCAAAAAGCGAGTGAAGGAAGGTTTGGGACAATGGGTGATGACCAACTTGTGTTGTGTCCAAGGTAGCCAGGCTAGCCAGCCAACTATTTTTTTGATAGAGTTGGGTCCTTTTACAATTTTACCCTTCTATAAATGATATTTGTGATTGTGTTTTAAAGAGAATGGGTAAAAATGTCCAACCCTGACCAAAAAATGGTTGGCTGGCCTGGCTAACTAGCAAAACTGAATTCTTAAACACCGACAAAGATTGTTTATCAAGATATTTAATATCGCAAATAAATACGTATATCGAGGAATGATGTTGAAATGGGTGGAAATTTTAACAATTAGCTTCTCTAATAGCGAAGTTACTCAATGGTCAGAATATCACGTCCACCAAAATTTATAAGTTTTCAAATCTTTTAACCCCATCAAATAAGTTCTTCTATATAATGATAAAACTCAGTAAAACCAAACAAATGGTAATACATTGACTCTAATCAAAGCTACCCAATCTAAAAGTTTTAGAATGAATTGAATTTTAGAGTGATTGGTCTATATGGTGGGAGAATCACGTCCATCAAAATTTATAGGTTTCAAATCTTTTAACCCCGTCATATGAGTTTTTCTATGTAACAATAAACCCATTAAAATTGAACGAATGTTAATACATTGACTATAACAATAAAGTTACACAAGCTAAAAGTTCTGGAATGAATTGAATTTTTGTTTAATTGATCTATATGGTGAAAGATTCACGTCCACCAAATTTATAGCTTTTCAAATCTTCTAACCCCACCAAATCATTTATTTCTATATAATGATAAAATTTAATAAAACCAAACAAATGATAATACATTGATTCTAATAGCAAAATTACCTAAGCTAAAAGTTTGAAATATTGAATTTTTGTGTGATTGATTTATAAGGTGAGAGAATCTCGTCCACCAAAATTTAAAACTTTTCAAAATTTGTATCCCCATCAAATGAGTTTTTCTATGTAAAATAAAACCCAGTAAAATTGAACAAATGATAGAAAAAGAGACTTATCTAACAAAAAAGGCTCTAGCTTTGGGGCGATTTTGGGTTATTCACAGGCAATTTTGTCTTTGGGCTTTGTTTAGCCTTGATTTACATTTGATTAGTCCTGAGGTACGATCTGGGGCCTTAAACCTAAGTTTTCTTCTTCGCTTCATGGCAGTGCAGGAACTAGTTGGTCCGATTGAGGCATTAAACCTGGATTGGGAGGTGGTCCGATTGAGGCTTCCAAGCCTCCGTTGTCCTTTGCTCAAGTCTTGGGAGCGGTCTAGAGTATAAGTTTTGATGATTCTCCAATGGAAGGAACTAGTTTTCACAAGGAAGGAAGTCTGATTCTATCACTCACGGATTCAGATGTAACAAGAGGCAATGCTTATATGGAAAAAGACATTATTGTTTTAAAATTTTCTAGTTTTCAACCATCACTATAAGCAATCCAGATACCATTATCCATAAATTTTCTTAAAACTCCAGCTTGAATGGAGCACAAACGAATTAACAAACAATTTTGTTTAATTTGGTAGGTTTCTTTTAACTAGTATCTAATGCTCGGGACTTGAAACATGAAATTATTAAAATGTGTCCTGGTGGGTATGAATTAAAATGTTAAGGCACGCCAAGCCCAAAGCCAGTGAGATTTGTAGCACTTGCTAACACTAATAGCCGCTACCATTTAAGGTCCAAGATTTATGAAGTTTCTTTCAAACACTAAAACCCCATATTTCAGGCTCTCATAAAAGAACTCAAATTACATTTCTACCTTGCGCGCGCGACCAAGTGACTGCAAATCAAACCCTTCATCCTTTATAATAGTAGAGATGAAACCATTATAAGTGACCTCGATCTCAAGATCAAGCCCATTTTGTCATTCAAGCCAAAACTTCTCAACGTTTTTCTTAAACACACTTTGGCCTCCCAAGAAATATTGTTACTACTAGAGTCGTGTTTAGAAAGAAAGCGTTTGTGGATGTGTTTTGTATGTTGCCTCATTAAATCATTGGACCAGAGTGATGGAGAGCCTCATGCCATCGAGCCAATGGCAGCAAGACCTTGCGACAATAACTCAAATTGTGAGAAAGAACCTTATTAGATTTTTTTTTATTGGAAGAAATGCCAAAATGTCACATTCCAAAATAGCTATCATCCTTCTTGGCAAAGAAAACTCAAAATTAGAGTTTTGATAAGTGCACCAAATTGTTTTAACATCTAGAAAGGCTTAACCGCCTTTAGTAAGTTGGCTAAAGCCTTCTCTAAACCTCTTAGGGTTTGTTTCATAGCACAGAATGGATTCTAAGAAAAATCTTCATCTTGAGAATTCATTCTAGATAAAACATTAGAATATATTCCACATTAGTTGTTTGATTTGCACATGAGATTTTTTTTTTTTTTTTTTTTTGTATATATAACATAATAAAACAAAACAAGTACTCACAAGGTAATTTTTTTATTATATTTGTATCATATTTATTTATTTCACCATATAGTTGATATCATGATATTATCATTTGTTTTCTGATTTGTCTTCATCTTTTAGTATTTTATCAATTGTATTTTAACAAAAATTCTTAAATCTTATGCATAGAAGTTGTTTTGGCATTGGAGAAGCTCTCATTGCATAGATATTTCTCATAAAAAAATATAGACCATAACAACTAATCTCGACATATATAAACAAGTTCCGATATGCATATATATGTCACATTTCATGAAACTCAAGAACAAAATGTCTACATTGACCTATCACATATCATGTAGTCATAGCTCTACATGCTCCAAAACACCAAAATTATAAAAATAACAATTTCATTTAATAGATCTTGACGCAAAAATCACAACGAAAAAAATCGTGTCAAAATCAGAGTTACAGTTTGCAGTCTAAACTTGGTCAAAGTTCAGTACTTGAATGATCAATGGGCAATTTTAGTCAACCATCAAGACTGCCTAGTCATCACTCAAGTTCTTTGGATTTGAAGTAAAAAACTGAAACAATTGACGTTTACTCAAGTCTTTATAACCAAATAAATTCAAAAGTGTCTTTGCATATAGAGTGCTAGACTATTTAAAAGACTGGAATCCTGACAAGTTTCTTAACAAATCTTACTACATGACAAGACCAGAACCTAACTAAACCACCACCAGATTTAGATCCCTTCTGAGCCAAATTCTTCCATCTTCCATTGCCAAAGGTGGTCAGTCATGCAATCAACAAGTGAATGTGCCGAAGCAGAGTGTTCCGCACAAAAAGAAAAACTGTGAAACCTTTACAGCTGAGTAGTAGGCATAAACCAAAAGGCAGGACAAACGGGTCTTCAATCTCATTATGGTGCATCAGCAGGAACAACCTCCAGATTGTGGTTGCGACTGTGATGAATTTGCGTTGCTCGACTTCAAATTCACATCCACCATATCTTCTTGCTTTGTTGAAGAAAGTGTCTCCATTCCTGGCAAAGCAGCTGCTATTTTCCGGAAGAGTGCCTGGACAAATAAAAAAATTAACAGGGAGATGAAGGATTGTTCAGTTCCGTCACTAGTGGAGAATAGAGTGGCATGCACTATCCGACACTACCTGATAGTTTTAAATTCAATGTACACCATAAACTAGAGAAGGCCATAAAAATCATGTTCTCAATTTTCTCATAAATATGAAATGTCTTCTTATGGAATGCCATCTGCAACCTCTCTCTTCCATTCCTATCTCCTATCTTTCTCTCTCTCTTCCATTCTACCTCCTCCTCTCTACTTTCAATGCATGGACTTAATATCAAATGACAAGGGTACTTCAAATGAACAGTTAGATCTAGCAGGTTGGGCTCAATTAAACCTATAATGAGCTCTCACATTTGGTCTGTGGTTTCACAAAAAACCTAGTCCCCCCCCCCCCCCCCCAAAAAAAAAAAAAAGATTGAAATTCAAACTCATGCCGTACCTTGATATTAAAGCCAGCTTTAGCACTAGTCTCAATGAACATGACATTAAGTTCACGAGCTTTAGCTTCTCCTTCCTCGATAGAGACTTGCCTGTTGCACCATCCATGTGAGATTTCATGTGCAACCCAAAATGGCACTGAATATCAATTAAATAGTTTGATATAACAAGCAGTTTTCATCAAGTGATGACTGAAGTACAACACATATAATCTAAGCACGCATACATGTAACAATTTATTTCCAAGTGAAATCCCAAGGAATGAATGTGACGGTGTTAAAAGAAACAAGTAACCAAAAGTTTAATTGACTACTTGAATAAATGCATAAATGAGACTCCAAAGTCGATATCCTTCGGTTTGACACATATGTGAAATGTGCATGTTACAAAGGCTTCTTATCAAGAACGCACAGACTCTTCGGAAAACGCCCGTTTCGAGAGTCAGATACGTGTCGGACATGAAGTTGCGTCTGACACGCGGTCAATGGTCAGGACACGTTGACTGAGACCAACGCGACCAATGTGGCCAGAACATGGCCAGTTGTTTATTTACTTTTTTTTCTTGGTTTTTTCTTTTTTCCTATTTTTCTCTGCTAGTTTTCGGAAGTAGTTCTTGAAGAAACACCAGTTCTTCTGCACTCAATTGTAGTCGCCAATTTTTTGATTCATTCAGCTGGGCAGATGAGTTATTTCAATTAGAGCACCTCTTCACACCATTCTCGGTCTGAGGGTTCTTGACTGGCGATTTTCATTTGGTGGTACATTAGGCGTCATCAAAGTCGTTTCTTCGCTCGCTCTAAATTAGATATAATACACATAAAAGGGGGTATTTTGCCATGTAATTTCTCTGTAATTTGATTTCTTTGTTTCTAATAACTATTTTGCTCTTAGATACACAATTACACACTATTTTGAAACAATTTATAAATTAGATACTCTCCAGTAAATTTTGACTACCTGTACATCTCTGTAAATTTTTCTCTCTTGTTAAGCTCTCCTCTTCCAGCTTCAAAGGTAAAAAATTTAAACAATTTTAAGCTTCAGATTGTTGTTTATGTTCATATGAGTTATAAAAAAATAAAAAGTAGAGTTTGACCATGTCGCCGAGTCCTAATTTTTTGAAAATTGTCGAGTCGCCGTGTTGTGTCTGTGTCCGTGCATCCTTGCTTCTTATGCTTCCATGGGTAACAATCTTTGAGACAGCAATTAATACATTGTAGTAATTCCTTTTCATGCCCTCAAATTGCACATATGTGCATTCTAAATAGAAACATTTCCCAGAACTAAAACAGGAAAATGTTAAAATGCATTTACTGCTTAATCCGTTGGAAATGAATAGTTGGAGAGATGCAAACTTTTGTTCAAGCTCGAGCAAAAAAAAAAAAAAACACATTGGTTGTTATTTTTCTTCTCTTATTATGTCCTTTCAGTGTTATAGATTGAAATCAATGAAAACAGTGCAAGTTGTACTCAACATGAGGCAGGTTGTGCTCACCTCCGCTGCTGAAAGAAATTATCAATAAACTCATGGATGTGAAGTAACAACATTTTTTTCAAAACTCCAAGTACTAGATGGTATATAACATTAACTAAGTGGTTTAGCACAATTACTAAGAATTCATAGAAAAGAGAACGGGAAGATATAAGAGTAATGAAAGACACAACAAGATGTCTAACTAGAAGGGGAAGAAAACTAACAAACAGCAGTTTTGCCTAGGGTCTAATGCATCCTAAGTTTGCATAGGGATAGGGGAGCCAATCACCTGACCATGTTAAAAAGAATCAACCATGTAAGCAGTAAATGTGAGCCTCACACGCTTGGGTCATGCCTTCGACTTCATAGTTCACCTTCTGTGTTGCATCCTCTCTTCCAAGTACACTCCTCGCATTGAACACATTTCAGTATTTGTGTCCCACGACACTGTTGTGCTACACTTCATTTTTTGCAATTTGATAAATGTAGGCACATATAAAAATAAAATTGTACTTGCATAGCCTAACACTTCTCATCATTGTTTGTAATTTCACGTTATGCATATAGCAGTAGAGTAGGTTATTTACATCATCATATTCATAATTTATTGTTTTATACAATTTTCATGATTAACAATACCCTCATGTCCCCTAATCTCTTTTTAAATTCCCGTGTCCCACATCTTGCACCTACGTTTGAATCCAATTCATGCACCCAAACAAATTTGTTCAACCTAATTCACCTTTGATAGCATAGTGCTATATGTGTTCCATAATGTGCTGATCTCTTGTCAAAATCATCTCAATGTCACCAGTGAAGGCTAAAAACAGCTAATGTGAAATTGCCAAGTGCATTTCTTTTAGAACGATGTGGAATTATGCCTGGTATTTAAAAACAGCATATGACAGGATTAAACAAATAATGGATCCCACCATTGAGTTCCATCAAGATGAAATGCAAAGATGAGCTCATTTGACGTTGTGGTTTTACTCAACCTATCATTAACTAACAAATTTCATAATGGGTTATAATGATATTTGATGATCTATATCGTGAAGATATTGTTCTCAACAAAAAACAATAACACATTTGAAACTTTGACATGAGCTAAATCTCCAAAAGGTAAAAAGCTGTGCTAAAATGAAACAAATCTTTGTAAGAATGACATCACCCTAGAAATCACTCCCATGTAGTCACATTGAATGTGGTTGTGTAATTATTATTGAAAACAGTCGATTATGCTTCGACTTACAAACAACTTCTGAACAGGCTAATCAAGCTACATTTTGAAAATGATTTTCATCGCAGTAAGAACATCCTCAAATATCAGTTGACTCGTCCCCGTGCAATAGTTGTGAGTAAAGACCAAGTCAAATATTTGTGAAATCATTCACCCCATCATACCCTGATACATCTGCACCACATATTGTTGGTTGTCCAATAACCTGAACAAATATATGCAATTTCTGATAGATTTCCTTTGTGTGTTTATGTGGCCACTTTGCTATAGTTCTCCTACAAACTGAATCTCCGACTCCTAAGGAATAGTTCTCCTTTTAGAACCTCCGAATGTCCCAAAAAATGCACAGGTATTGGACCATAAGATAGGCTTTAACATTTCACTTTCTTTTTATAATTGTTTGTTCAATAAAAGTAAATACTTGCTGAAGTCAATGACCTCAGTACTGTAAGCAATCTCGTCTCTTTTTTTTTTCCCTTGAGAGTTCAAAAAAATATCATTTAATTAATTTCAAAGAGAACATAACAAAATGCAATTCACAACAAATAGGGTTTACTGGGAGAAAAGTAATGCATCCCAATGAACCCACAATCTCTCTAAAGCCACCCCCAGTAACTCATTCCTCGTGGATGCCCAATGCCACACAAGAACTAAACAAGTCATACAAATCTTGGCTACGTCAATTGTATCCCCATTGAAGATACTTCAGTTCCTTCCTTTCCAAAGAGTCCAACATATAGCATTTGAGATAAGCTTCCAAATCCTCGTAATCTCCTTTTAAGAAGTCCCTCTAGTCAGAACCTATCTAACCATGTCAATGGCACTTAAGTGTCGTCGACGCTCTATTGAACTTTTCTTAGGCATCTTACTCCACTTGTCAACTTGTAGGGATGGCAACAGGGCGGATTTGGGCATATCCATCACCGCCCCATTGGGGATTGCAGATCTCCAAATCCGCCTCAAATGTTCGTTTATACAATTTTCAAAAACTATCCCCGTTTCGACCGGGTTGACGGAATATCCGCCCCACCCTAAATATGCGTTAAAAAAAAAACTCATGGCCTTCTTCACTATCTCCAACTCCGCCTCCTTCATTTTCCCTCAAAGACTCACCTTTTCTTCCCACAAATTCTTCCGCCAAACATCTTTACTTCCCTATTTGAACCAAACCCCAAACCCAATTTCAATTTCAATCCACTCCCGATGAACCCTCTCTTGAAAACTGCAGCAAAGCAACGAGGCACTGGGTCAGTAAAGAAGAAGCCACCACTATCGAAGAAGAAACAGTTGTTGTGAATGATTTTAAGAAGCTCCACCACTTCTTGCGTGGCTTCCCATTTGACCCACCACCGCCAGTGGCGGAGTTAGCCGATGAAGAAGTCATTTTTGCCACCGCCGCTGCCTAATAGTCCTTGTTGCTTGCTGCCACTAGATCGAACCACAAACAGTTGAGGATTTTAAGTAGAGTTTTTTTTTTTTTTTGAAATTTTTCTCAATTACAGCAAGAAGAAATGAAGATGCAAGAAGTAACAGTTGAGGAGGAAAAGATGAATTGAAGAGAGGCGAATACGGCTGTGATTTTGTTGTGGCAGTGGTTCAACATTTTCAAACTGAGATTGGGAGAGCGAACCAGATCTTGGTCGCATGATATGGTAGGGTCTCGCTCACACATCAAACATCAAAAAGAAGGGGAAAGAGAATGAGTGGAATCCCTGCTGGTTTGGTTTGAGACAAATTGAGAAGGGAGATATTATTTTCTTATTTGAGAGAGAAGAAAATAAACGAGTGATGGCGAGAGTCTGAGAGACTGAGACAAGCGTTGAGGGAAGGAGGCAGACTCGCAGACAAGTGAGAGTCACAGGGTTGAGAGTGAGATGAGAGATCTAGGGTTAGGGTATATTTTCCTTTTTACAGTCCAAGGGTATTTATGTAATTTCCTCAATTAAACGGGTATTCGTGAGGCGGATATGGCCAAATCCGTATCTGCCCCATATAATAACGGATATAGTTTGGATATCCGTATCCGCCCCAAACGGGGCAGGGCGAATATCCAAGAAAATCCGCCCCACTGCCATCCCTATCAACTTGTGATCAATATTCCATTCCAATTTACAATCCATGCCCCTATAATGCCAATGAATCGTCCAAACGCTTACATGGCTACATGTGCCTTAAGCACTCCATTTCACATGCCTTAGGGAAAATGGGTTGTAACCTGATACCAATGTAACATGGCCAGATTATTTTGACACACTATCCAGTGGCTTACATTGAGAAAAGTTGAGGGCTTTATTTTTCATATCAATGATCTCCCACCATGAAGATCATCCCACAAAAATTAGTTCATTCCAGACAGCATTAATCATATCACCATTTATTAATATTTGAATAAAATGGATTGTCCGAAAAAGGTAACGATTTCAATTTAGGCATCAGTCTTTGATGGGGTACGAAAGCTCAAAAGAGGTGCTTTCTGTGAGGGTGATCTCTACGTTGGAGATATCATCAACAAAAGAAATCATCTCTTAACTATTTTTCATGTCAGTCCCACAAGGTAGGAAAATAAGTATTGAAAAGTGTTTTACAGTAGAATAAACTACACAATATGGGCCAGGATGAGCTTTAGTTATGATGACCATCCTAAAAAAAGACAGCTCAATTGGACACGACTAACCATATCAAACAATGATATCAAAGTTGAATTTACCTTTTTACACATCCATCTATTCAAATTTCAAACTATCAGTTAATAGGGCTAATTATGTCGGAATGAAGTTAATTTTTATGAGCGTTATCTTCACGTGAGATTATCATATCCACAAGAAATGAGCTCAAAACTCTATTTTTTCCAAATACAGAAACAACCGGATTTTCAATGCATATCTGCCCATTCATCCCCTTTCAACAATGTGTAGAAAGTTAGAAATCTATAAAGAAAATGTGGATAGATACTAAAGTTACCTTATGATTGTGGGCTTGTAATTAGGATACGTTCAAAGAGATTCAGTTCTCATCATGTATCTTCAATTGGGATTGTATAATTCCATCTAATAACAACAGATGCGTACTTTTTGAAGGAGCAATGTTTTTTTTTTCACTCCTGCCTCCCCTTCTTTCTCTTATCAATGCTATAAGCTATAGTGTTTTCTGTTTTAAAAAAAAGTAGTAATTTGATTTTTAATCTATAGTATTATTGTTGTGGTTATGCTGATTAAAATTTTAAATAATAATAATAAATAAAACATGGAGAAAACTTAGCAGACTATGGACATGACACCTGGCATTGTTCAGTAAACACGGGATAGAGACATGTGGAACCTATCCCTGCTTACATTTGTAGTTCCTTCCTCGCTAATATAACAAAAGGCAGCAAGCTTCTGTTCCTATTTCAAATTAATTGCTAGTTTAGTTAGACATTAAAACATATCAGTACCAGATGCTCAGACCTTTTCCAAGTTTCCTGATAGCTTGTCTGATATCCGAAGTGGGCGAAGCAATGTTATGGTGAAAATCTGTTTAGTGGCCTTCCCCAACAGCAAAAGTTTTCATACGAGAGGTGTGTATATAATATATGCAGCTAATACAAACAGACTAGTAATTGCTTTGAAACATCAATTTGGGACAAGAAAAATAAGGCGGTCAACTCAATATTTTGTCTAGAGACAGAATTTTTTTTAAGAGACATAAATGCACGAGGTGAATAATAAACTGAAAGCTAAGAAAACTCTACGAAAAGTGTCGATGTTTACCTTTTGTCCACAAGGTCTGTCTTATTCCCAACAAGTACAATGATGACATCACTACCGCGTTCAGTACGAACTTCCTCAATCCACTTCGAAGTGTTTAGGAAAGACTGACGGCCTAAGCCATATTGAAGTAGTCAGCAAACAATCATGGGGCATGAAAACAGAAAACATAATGCACTCGAGTAAATTCAATGCTCAGAACAAAGTGAATTTGGTCATAAGTTGACTGGACAAAATTACAGCAATTGGAAAAGCTGTAGAAAAAGCTAAAGATTACAAGTGAATAAAAAACAATGTAAGAGATGGAAAAAAAATATAAGTTTACATACTTGCAACATCATAGACGATCACCGCAACAGAGGAATCCCTGATGTAGCTAGGGATGAGACTCCTGAATCTTTCCTGTCCAGCTGTATCCCTGTAGACGATAAAGTGAAATATATGACGATCTTTAAGAGTAAACAATTTCAATATAATAAAATAACCCATTAGCTAAATGAAACAACTAGAAGGATAATGAGACCTAATAATGCAGGTAGAACAGTGTATACATGCCACAGTATGTTGCTGCGGTGGTTGCTGTGGATGTGTTTCTTCTAATTTGAAATTCATGAAAACTTTGCGTGAAGTGCTTATGCATCTTATATAAGGCAATGATTCCAAATCTCTTTGGACTGAATTCAAATCAATTGATGGTGGCCCCATTGTTCTAAAATGACAAGGTGTCACTCTCTTGTCAAACCAAAAAAGTTTATCCTAGCAAATATCCTCTCACAAACTTCAAGATAACAACCACGGGAATGTTTAATGTGAACAAGCTTAGGAAGAAAACTTATAGTGAATGAAATAATAAATGAGCGAAAGGAGATCGAAAATGCCACTTGTATGTATTTTTTTTAAAGGCGAGCAGGGTTTTATTTAAAACCCAGAACCATTAATCGCCTAGGGTTTATTTAAAACCCAGAACCATTAAACGCCTATGGTATGTTAGAACCTGGACTTGTGGTACCATCTGCCACAAGTCTACCAACTGAAGCTAGTACCCCCGTTGACTCACTTTATGTGCTTTAAAATTGATCAGAACATCACTTCGGTCCCAAAAGCAAGTCATCAACCTCAGAATCTCTTCAACTAATATTTGCATTTAAGAAAACAATTTAGAGCTATGTGAAGCTGGCAGGACAATGAAGAATTTTAGAACCATAAGGCGTGCCTAGAAATCAAAATATGGCATCTGAACTACTTATTCCTATCCAAAAACAAGTGTAAACAGAATCAGATGCATTTAACAAGTAGTGTCATCAGTTTCAGCATGAAATCGTTTGATGATTAGAGTATTGCTTGATACAACATCAGAAAGGAGAGTAAAGAGTATAAAGACCAACAAAGAGGTCCAGTGTCTACTGCAACTAATATGTAAGCTAACATCTATGTCAACTTCACCCATAGGAACTGCAAGTATGGAAACCACACATACAATAAAATTCAGTTTAAGGTTCATCTAATTGATTACATGTGGTAAGGTCTTTGTAATGTCTTCTTGTGGGATTGGCAGCTTCTAGATGAAGATAATTCTTGGAGATCTATTCCAATCCATAAAAAGAGAAAATATATATAAAAGGACCGAAGGATATAACAACAAAAAACATAATCAGTTATGAGAAGTAATCCCAGACAAACGTAAAAACAGGCGACCAATAAAGGCTACAAAACTCCACCGACCCACCTATGTACCTCATCATTTCATTCCATCTAAATAATTCAGAAAGTATCAACTAAGAGCATCTCCAATCATCCTCCTATTTTAGGGGTTTAAGAGAAAATTCTTGCTCCAATCATCCCCTAAACAATTTCTTATAATAACTCCACATACAACTGCCCCCTAAATTTAGGGGAAGTTAATCATCCCCTATATCACATATAATAATAAAACATTCCCAATATTTAATTTTCTATATTAAAAAATCAAAAATCAAAAATCAAAAATAAAAAATAATTATTAAATACTATTTTTTTAATAATGATAAAAAAACTAATTATTAATACTATTTTTTTTAACTCCCAAATCTTTTAATTAGTCAAATTTAAATTAAGTCGAAATTAATAATAGTATAATTTAAAAAATATCTAAATAATAGTATAATTGAAATTAATGATATTATATATTTAAATTGAAATTAATAATAGTATATATTTAATAATATTACAATAATATAATTGAAACTAATAATAGTATAATTATATTAAGTTGAAATTAATAATATTATAATTGAAATTAAATTGGTATAGAAAAGTTGAAGATATATTAAAATAATAATGAAAAAGTTAAAATAGGGATGTCGTTAGAGTGGTCTGTGGTGAAGAAATAGGAAGACCTCTAAATTTAGTTTTTGCTTAAAATGTGGCTCATCCCCCATTTTAACTTTTACCATTGGAGATGCTCTAACTCATAAGTTTAGACCATGGACTTGGATATTCTCTATATTTAAGTATGCAACTTAAGACAAATTACGAGATTCAGAATTGTTCAAGGAACTGAATTTAAACATGAAATTTTTTATAGCTCCCACACCATTGGACTTTTGTTTTCTTTATTGTTCCAAATAATTTTTTTTCTCGTTCTTTGTAACTATTTGTTGCTAATGTGGTTCAACCACTTTAATGTTCGGAATACTATTATCAGTGACACGGTGTACTATAACAGATCCATGAAACCATTAGATATAAATGATAAATAGATATACTAGTACGCATAATCTTCCCAAGGCAGAAGAGAGAGGTATAATACATGGAGAAACTCTGGAAAATGGGTAAGGTGATACAATAAGCTATACATGAAATAATTGATACATCAGTATACAATCTTACCAAAGTTGTAATCGAACTGTTCGATCTTCCAAGTACATCGTTTTTGAGAGAAAATCAATCCCAATAGTAGCCTGTTGTCAGAAATTCAATGAAATGAGCTTCAAAATATGCTAAAATGGAATCATTTACAAACACACCCAAAAATAAGAACCTACATAGATCAGTAGGAAAGCTAAGTACCTATCTTTCTTTCTTCTTTATTTATTTTCTTCTTCTTTTTTTTATATAGTTTGGTAGATTGGTAGGGACCTAAAACTTATCCCAGGATGCCTGAAAACCAACTTGCCTCTCAACAATGGCTTTTGTTCATTAGAATTTCTTGGAATGAAAAGGTACATCACCGCCATCCAAAAGCAAAGAACTTAAAAGGAAATCATCTAAACTCTCTAGAGCCCACTACATTTGGGTATACACAAAGAGCCTTTCTGGAAAAAAATAATAATAATAATCATTTACATAAAATGCCTAAAACCAGATACATCAGGTAACCCATTGTTTCTTTAGCATCCAACTGAGTTCTAAAGCAAGAAAAGTTACAAGAAGACTGTCAAACCTATTGAATCTCAGCTAGCTGAAAACCTTAATTTTCAATTTTACGTTAAGTTTTTCTAGTTTTCTCCTTTGGCCAAATTTTGTAATGTGATGGAGGATCCATGACCATCTTGTAAGGAGACTTTAACGGTTTTCGTCTAAAAAAAAATAAGGTTAATTGCACTTTCCCCTTCAAAACATATAGCCAATTCAGCTTTGCCCCCAATTAATATTCAGATTGTTATTTTTCTCTTAGACTAACAGTCAACGTGCATTTACAGTCAAGGCACGTGCTAGATTCAAAAAGGTCATAATTTACTGCCCAAAATACACTTTTATGATCTAAAGGCTGATATTCAAAGTTGATGCAATTAAAATCGAAGGTTGAGATTCAAACTTCCACTAAGACAGTGGGATAAACCGCCAACTCCTCCTTCACCACCACTGTCTCCACTTCACCACTATTGTCTCCACTTCATCACCAATAACTCTCACCTCTACTACTACTACATCTACATGTTATTTCATTGTAGATTCAATATTCAAGCATCAATAAGTAGAAAAGTTTGCCAAGTTTTGATGGCAAGCTTGAGTTGCAGCTCATCTTCATTATCTGTTAAGTCAGTTCTGTTGCACGGGGCAAAGTTATATTCAAATTTATTTTAAGGGTTTAGTTCCTGTCAGTAATTTATTTTAAGGGGTTAAGTTACTGCTAATTAACAACTCTTAATTGATTTTCTTGTAGATCCCATAGTGTCACAAGCACAATCAAACAAGTGAATAGGAAGTTTGAAGTAAGCAAGTTTTCGAAGGAGTACATGTACATTAGATGTTAAAACACAATGTAAATTCATTTGATGTTCATTGGATGTTCTTGCAACAAAGTTTAATGTTATTTCAACAATGTAAATTCATTTAATGTTCATTGGATATTAATAGCACATTGTAATCAAATGTCTTAACATCAATGCAATTCAAAACCTGACATAACACTTTCAAACATCAATAAGCAACCTTGCAATTCAAAACCTAAAATAGCACTTTCAAGCATCAAAATGCAACTGCAACCTGACATAATACTTTCAATAACCTGAATTTACAAGCATTAAATAACATTCAGTACCTAACAACCTAAAGTGCAAAATACCGAACTTACAAGCAATAATAAACAACCAGAATTTACAAACATTCAATAACATTTAGAGCAAAATTTCACACCACCACTCCGCATCTCACCATCACCTTGAATTTGGTTGAACTGAAGGGGTGTACATATGCCAAAACACAATGTCCCGCCTCCTGCTGGACCACCAACATTGCAGCACTAAAACGAGTTCATTTCCAAGAGATAACTCGGCCTCTTCGCAGCGCCACCACAGTCTCTTCAAACACACCACCAAACACCCCCTAAGCCAATCCTCTATCCTCCACTTGCTCCTCCTCCACCTCCACCACAATCGTCGCCACCCCCTCCTCTCCTCTTTTTCAACACAACAATGTCGTTTCGATCGCAAGAGATGATGAAGAAGCACGTGAAGAAAGTCGAGGTGGTGAACTTGGCACCAAGAGTGAAGGAGTCTTGAAGAAATCCATCCCAGACAGTAAGGTTGTGATGGGGAGAGCCAAGAGGGGTCTCTACACTAGTCGTCACATCCAGTTTGGAAACCAAATCAGTGAAGATGGTGGCAACAAGTGCGTCTATTTTCCCTCAAAATCAAACCCCTTTGCTTCGATTTCTCTAACATTACTTGTTTATGTGTTTTGACATTGCTTGGAGAGTGTTTGATATGGTGCTTGTGTGAGAAAAATTTGCATTTATTAGTTAGAGAGTTACATGGGGTGTTATTTTCCCCTCTCTCATTCACTCTTCCATTTTTCGTCTCTCTCGTGTCCCCCTCGCCATTTCTCTTTCTCTTGCAGGTGAGCTTCACCGGAGTTGAAGCCGAGAAGCAAGGAGCTTTCGAAATTGGGAGGAACCAACTGATTTTTGAATCAATTGGCTATTGGTACAGCCAGTCCACGTATCTGTTCCACAGAGCATCTGAGCTCTTTTCGAGTCCCTTCGACTTGGGAGCTACTTCAACTGATACCTCTGCGGGAACTTCGCATGCGATCAAGTGGATGGATTTCAGGTTGGATGATCAGATGAACTTGGGGAAGGAAAGGGAGGTGGTGGTGTCGTGGTGGAAGATAGTTGAGCGATTGAAGGTGGATGATGAAATGCCTGAATGGACACCATGAAAGAAGAGCGTTGAAGGAAAGAGCGAAGTAAACGAGAGAGGAGAGAGAGAGATCATTCAGACCATAGCTATGAAATGCCTCTAAAGAACCCCAATTGAGAGTGTGAGCCCAACTCCTTTGTTCTTCCAACCCACTTGAGATTTCGATCAAAACAGAGACTTGATGATTATGTGTATCCTCTAAAGCTCTTGAATTGAAAGAAAAAATATGGGTTTTGAGCAATAAAGGTCAATGTTTGAACAAAGAAGAAAGGGTTCTCTCACTCTCTCTCCTCTGAAACAAAAAAAAAAACTGAAGACCATATTCAGTGTGATAAGCTCGTGAAGGGCATTTTCGTCATCCAAAATAGGCGGGATGATGGCACGTGAGGTGTTTAACAGTCAAGGCACGTTGACTGTTAGTCTGAGGGGGAAAGTACAATATGAAGGTTAATTGGAGGCAAAGCTGAATTGCTATATGTTTTAGGGGGAAAAGTGCAATTAACCCAAAATAAATAAATAAAAGACTCACTTCGATGAATGAAGTGAATGAAAATTTGGCTTTGGACCTTTAAGAAAGATTCATTTTGTTTTTTACAGTCTCTTTTTAGTGTTTGAAATCTAGGGAGATCGGAAGTTGTCTCTTACTTTAGACCAAGCCTCGATGTCAGGCTTGATATATCCTTGTCATGTAGAACGAGGTACAAGTGATTATTTGGCTCGACTAATGCGGGGGGAATTACACAAACAAGTGAAGTGCACACGTGATAAGAAAAAACACTAAAGGTGGTGGGCTAGATCTATACCAGATTTGAAGTTCAGATCTCTCCATGTGCGGTCTCTAGCCTTAACATTCTAGAAACATCCTAGTGTACGAAGATTGAGTTTTTTTCAACTTTGTTTGCATTCGATTCTGTCTGTATCATGTTTGGTGCCAGAGGAATTTTATCACGATAGAGACTGTCAACTTGCAGACCTTTTACATGTTTTAAAATTTTGGACAGTGATGAGTGGATAACTGATGGAGATGCTATTCCAAACCAAATTTTAATAGAAATCTTCTTACAACTGTTGCCCGCAGAGATCTCGACTTTTGGATTAAAAACAAAATCAGACGAGTCTTATTTCCATTCCAAATTCAGATTCACTGAAGAGAGGGAATCAGACATTGTTTATTTCCATTCCAAATTCAGATTTACTGAAGAAATGAAATCAGACATTGTTTAAACAATGCATAACTGGCGACACTTTCATAATTGATCATTCACCGATATATTAAAGACTGACACTTTTATTATGTAGGTACTATTTCTTTAAGAATTCCACAGATACTTCAGTCCAACGTCCTTCGACACACTTTATATCAATAAACCAAATTCAGCATCACTGTACATAAATCCCTAACCATGCTTAGAACCAAAACTTGATCATATAAGATTTTTTTTTTAAAAAAAAAACTCCAAGATCAAGTGCAAATTATGAAAGATCAAGTCGAATTGATATCAAATAACATACGAAATCATCGTAGAAGAAACGAGATGATCCAAAGGTGAATTGCTTTCGAATTGTTTGAAAAAATCATATATTATTAGGGCAATAGTGTAAGGATTTCGCTAAAGTCATCAATCAAACCCTTAAACTAAAGCAGATCTAAGGCAAAATTAACGAATAATGAAAAGCCTAAACAAGATGATGAGTATAAAATGAATCGCGATCGATCTTATACGTTGTGAATTAGATAATTACCTGATACGTATTATCGAACTTATCGTACATGAATCGAGTGATGATGCTCGTCTTTCCAACCGACTGATCTCCTAAGAAGACGAGCTTGTACTTTGCCAGAGCAGAAACTGGAGCCATTATAAAGAAAGAGATAGATCTATGAAGAAGAAGAATGCAATTCGAATCGAATTGATTTCAAATCGAAATGTTTTCAAATCGAGATCTCTCGATTAATTGATTGATCAGTGTACGGATACGTTCAAGAAGCGAGAAGAGAAGAAGGTTTGTGGAGTTGGTTTCGCTTCGCTTCTCAGATGGATCGGCGAGAGAAGAGAAGATAAGAGAAGAGAAGAGGGATCTACACGGGAAATGGTTTTCCGCGTTAAATGGTTTAAAGCATTGCTCTACGAGGCCGGTATTTGAGACTGGTTCGGCTCAGTCGCCCCGCTGGATGCCCCTCTTCGGATCGGCCATTTCTTGAGTTATTCTACGTGTCGAGGGAAAGGGCGAGGAAACCAGCGAGGTAAACGAGGTGGCGGGGGGTGAACCGTTCATCCCCCTCGAGATGCGCGCTTGGAAAACATCTCGAGAGAGGTGAACGGTTCACCCCCGCCACCTCGTTTACCTCGCTGGTTTCCTCGCTCTTTCCCTCGACATTTAGAATTTCCCTTCTTTAAGGTTATGGATTTTAGAGAAATTCTAAATGGCGAGGAAACGAGCGAGGGGAGTGAGGTGGCGGGGTGGGAGCCGTTTACCCTGCTCGGAATGCGCGCACATATATTACACCAACATTTTTATCATGTCTCCCACGTAATTAATTAGGCAACGACTAATCCACACCACCATTTATGTTGTCTCACGCGATTATGTATTTTTTTTTCCTACTTACCCACCCACACCACCAAAAAAATTGTTTTTGAAAAAAATAGTAACATAAAAATAGGGTAATTTTGACCAATTTAAACATTCAATTGAGACCGATTCTCAAGTTCATCAAAACATAAAAATTGTAGTATTCTGAGTTATCTAATAAACACAATTTGAATCACTTGAAAATGTTGTGAAACGAGCAAGTTATGGTCATTTACTAAGTCGCGCAAATTTGACTCACAATGAAAACAGGGTAATGTCTCTGACGTTCAATCAACTTATATGTTCGATTGAAACCAATTCTCAAGATCATTAAAACTCAAAAATTGTATTAATATCAGTTATCTAGTAAACACATTTGAATCACTTGAAAAATATTTTGAAATAAGCAAGTTATGATCATTTTACTAAAGTTGCACAAATATGTCTTGCAATGAAAATGGGATAGTGTCCCTGACTTTTGGCCAACTTATATGCTCAATCAAGACTGATTCTCAAGCTTATCAAAACAAGAAAATTATAGTACTATGAGTTACCTAATAAACATAATTTGAATCACTTGAAAATGTTATGAAATGAGAAAGTTATGGTCATTTTACTAAAATTGCGCAAATTTATCAAAAAAAAAAGTATGTTTTTACCCATTCGCCTATACCTATGCAAGGATAAGCCTATTGGTGTAGGCTGAGGGTTTGGGTGAATGGGTGAAAACAAACTCATTTTCCCAAACGGATATGCGCGACTATAGTAAAATGACCATAACTGCTCATTTAAAAAAATAAAATCAAATTATTCAAATTGTATTTATTAGATAACTCATAGTACTGCAATTTTCATCGTGTTTTTATGAGTTTGAGAATCGGTATCGATCAAGCACATGAGTTGGCCGAAAGTTAGGGACACTATCTCATATTCATTGCGAGACAGATTTGCGCGACTTTAGTAAAATGACCATAACTTGTTCATTTCAAAACATTTTCAATTGTTTCAAGTTGTATTTATTAGATAACTCAGAGTACTACAATTTTCGTATGAGCTTGAGAATCGATCTCAACTGAGAATTTAAATTGGTCGAAAGTTATTCTATTTTTATGTTATTATTTTTTTTAACAGGTGGTGAAGCAATCGAATGGAGCAATAAGAGAAGGGGAATAGCTATCGAACCAATCGAATGAGGAAAGAGTGGAGCATAGAGGGAAGAATTTGATTTTGAATGGGAGAGAGTGCATGGTGGTGTGAGAAATAAAGCAGATGGTGTGAGAAAGTGTAATGGTGTGAGACAACATATATGATAGTGTAGAGTAGTTGTTGCCAATTAATTATTAATAAAAAAATAATTTATCACAAACACTACCGTAAGATCAAAATCTATTTCATAGGTTTTCATTCATAGTTTTTTTTAATATTGATTTCGATTTCTATTCCATAACCCTCCTTATTTTTTTTCGTGAGATTTAAGTCTTCATACTATTAAATTTTTTATCAGCCTAAATTTTGGTAGGAGTTATGCGACTTATTTGGAATAATAAAATGAAGCATGTTCATGTAATTTTTTTTTAACTAGGTTTAGTTTTGACCTTGTGGCGGTATATGTGATAAAAAGAAGAACTAATACTTTTTCTAGAGAACCAAGCCAGGCCCGGCCCGGCCCAATACCATCCAGCATCCTTAGAGATGCTCATGATGAGCCAATCGAACACAATAGACGGACAAAGAACCCCCCTGTCGCGGGCCGGCCTGGCTCTCTAGAAGAGTTCCCCCAAGAGTCTCTTACAGCAACAAGCACCCACCTTGAACCCCCCATTTCTCAATTTTCGTCAAAACCCCAAACTCTTCGCATCCAAGTCCAATTAAATCGAAACTAGAATGATCAAAACTACCTCGGATTGAAGGAGAATCTGAGTGATCTGCGACAAAGTTCGAGTCTTGGAAGCAAAGAAGAAGAAAATGACTATGGTGGTGGAGAAGTCAGACACGGCAAACTGGGTGGGATCATTGGGGGAAGCGATTTTCCCCCATGGGTATGTTCAAATTCCACTTGTTTTTAGTTTTCATCTTCTGCATGTTTCTTTCTTACAATTTCATTCTTAATCACTTGTTTTGGGAGTGTTTTCATTGTTTTTGTAGAAGAAATGTAAGATTTTTTATTTTTATTTTATTTTTTACATTGTTTCTAATTATAATGTAGATGCCCAAATTAGAAATGTATTGAGAGTACATGGAAGTGTAATTTTATCTACTTGTTAGGTCTGAATTGTGGATCCTAAGTAGTAACCCGATCAATGATCCCCCGGATAGTTCTTTTGATGGTATCAGTGAGCCTTTTCTAGTTTCTACATTTAACGTGTCAATGAATGCAAGTATTTGATTGCTATACTGTTAATGAGCCCAGAGAGCCTCATGATTAATGTTCCTTTAAAAAAATAACGGCATCATGGGGATCCTTTTAGTTAATGAGCAAGCTTTCCAATTACAGTATCTTCTACTTATTAACTATCTGAAAATTGTTGCTATAAGAAGTGAGTTGTATGCATGAAAGGTGGTAGCAGTTGGAAATAATTCAATAATGGGATGCATTCGAATATTGGTTTTTGGAGAAGTTATTCATGTAATAGCAGAAGAAGAAGTCACATTGAATGCTATACAGTTTATTTCTGGAAAGGGAGGACGAGATTGACATTTTTTTTGAAGGGCAGGGAGAGTTTATTTGGCAACAGGGAAAGTCTCTAAATTAGACACAGTACCATTGAGAGGGATATATATACAAACATGAACCGCTCATTAATGATATTGGGAGAGGCCCAATTCTAGATTGCAACCTTGATCTTGGTGATAGTATGATGAATTGTAGCTGCAGAGTTGTATGATAACTGTTTTCTTCTCTCATTCCAATTTTCCTGAGCAATGAAATGCAAAATCTGAATCCAAAGCCAACAACCCAGAGGAGTGCAGGTTGCTTCGTATTTCCATTGCTCAAGCAAGATAGTCAACGGCACACCAGAGTGTCGAAGTCCCCACAGTAAGTTAGAAAGGAAAGCCGCATACTTTTTGCATATGCACAATAAATGAGGATATGGTTAAAAAAATTTGTTAGAGGCTACATAGTGGCAGTATTGATCGGGCATTGTCATTCCCCTTTTACGTAGGTTATTGAATGCCAAGGTACACCCTTAGCAGTTTGTCCACACGAAGAAGACCACTCAACCTGGTCTTGATTGGAATTGACCTTCTTCTGCTGCAGTAGTGCATTCTCTTGAGTTTTCCACTCATCGGCATTGTGGATTGGAAAAAGGTTGAGATTGGCCTCACGCTTTGGGTTTAGGCAACGACCCTGGGAAGGGAGTAGGTGTAAATGTAATGTAACCAAGTCTCTATCTATGGGAGATGGAGCAGCAAAAATCTATTTTGATACACTTTTTTTTTTTTTTTTTAATGTTGTTTGCTTGTTATTATTATTATTTTTTTGGTTGTTATCAATGTAACTTGCTATGGAATTGCAATCAAACTGAATTTGAGTAAAAAGGACAAAAATGGCGTTAAGCTTTAAATAAACGGTTTCGGAATTTTTTTACCTCGAGTTTTCCTTTTAGTGTGTACTTTGCCTGTGATGAATTAAATCAACTCAATCCTATATTAACAACTCCGTTTTACTTATTTATGAGTTTTATTGTTATAAACTTATAATTCATATGAACAGCCAACAAAAAAGAAATCAATATATTGAAAACTTTGCTCGATTCACATGCTATGTCGATGAATCGTTTATATGTCGAGATACATTCATATTCTTGTGTAATTTATTATCAGATTATAAATTCCTTCTTATCGAGTAATAACCGGCCTGATTGGTTTTGGCATTTCGTGTCTTTATTCTCCGGTAGCAAACTAATCTTTTACTGTTTTCACTTTTTTTTAATGAAAAAAATTGGAACAAGTAAGTAGTAACATTCCACTCCTCATTGCAATTATGCTGAAATTTATATTGCCACTTTAAAAAGAAATATAATGTTTCATCATTGCCTGGAAAATAAACAACACCCTTGAAGACTTGGTAACTATGCTGTTTTTCACTAAGGTTGACCCGCCATCATGTGTCTGCATTTCTATTGAATGGTTTCTTCGTTAAGGTTTCTACTAGTGCATCAAATCCACAAAATATACCTGTTTCCGTGTTGGAATTTTCACTAAATGACATAGTTATATATTTTCAGGTTATTTTTAGAACGTGACGATGGTCAAGGATTGCATTTGACACAAGTTCAAAAGGAACATGAATAATTTTGCTTTAGAATTTGATGTTTGTCCACATCCTGAAAATAAGCTGCCTGTAGATCAAAAGAACATAGATGGTATTGATCTCACTACCTTGTCTCCCAATTTGATACCACTACACCTTTGCAGTTTAGCCTATCTGTAGTGACTGTTCAGGTTGGCCTTTCATCATGGTGGCTTCGACTTTTCAATTTTTTTAATCAGCAAGACAAATGATATTTCATTAATGAAAACTAGCAATTACTGAAAGCCACTAATGCTAGACAAAAATTACAAGTATATAGTATCATGAAATCATATTATGCACAATATCTCCCCAATCAAACATACAAGATGAGAATTGTTTACTACGTTTCCAAGTAACCCTTTCAACTATGGCCCAGTGGACCAAGCGGAGCATAACCATCTGGAAGTATGAGTGCCTTGCTTATTTTACCAGTGTTCTACACACCCTTAGCATAATTGCTCCCTTTTATAGGCATTACAGATTACACCAAGGGAGATGATTACAAATGTCAAACTAACTAGTTAGAAAATGTTTGTTGATGCTCCTTTTCTTGTGAATGCTAACAGATATAGAACCAAGAGTTGTAGCTCATTGGCCGGATCTGGGATTTAATTAGTTTTAAGGAGATAGATGGCCCTGTTCTAAAACTGAAAATTGAGCACCCATATTTGTGTGATTAGGACCTTTTCGGAATCAGGGCCCCCCGCACACTACAAATTTCCATTTTGATGTATCTGTTGTATTGAGGTTTTGTTATTGTATTTAATAAGCTTTATAACCCGTGTATGAATAAAAAAACAATCGCTGCAAAATCTAAGTTTAGAACTGAAGTTTTACAAACTACATGTGTCAATTTTTTTTTTATTTCCAAATCATATGATAGGGTCCTCAGGGAGTTAATTTGGTGGGTGCTTGAAAGGAAGAAAGTGTCTCAATGTTATGTCGATATCATTAAGGATATGTATGAAGGGGCTGTAACAAGTGTTCGCTCAGTAGGTGGGATGTCCAGTGAATTTTCAGTGTCAGTAGGACTACATCAAGGGTCGGCGTTAAGTCCATATCTCTTTGCTTTGGTGATGGATGAGTTGACGAGACATCTGCAAGAAGATGTACCTTGGTGCATGTTATTTGCAGATGATATTGTCTTAATGGATGAGACTAGTGCAGATTTATGTCAGAAATTAGTTAAGTGGCGGGAGGTTTTAGAGAGTAAAGGTTTTAGAATTAGCCGTTTGAAGACAGAGTATCTAGTGTGCAACTTTGGTTGTGAACCATGACTCCATGAGAGAGAAGTAATGCAATTGAGATCGAAGGTGTAGAGGTCCCAGAGTGTGAGGTTTTTCGATATCTAGGATCTATAATTCAAAAGAATGGGGCTATTGGAGAAGATGTAGACCATAGGATTAAAGCTGGTTGGTTGAAATGGAGAGTGGCGTCAGGAGTATTATGCGATAGAAGGATGTTTGCAAGGTTAAAAGGGAAATGCTATAAGACAATTGTTCGACCAGCCATGCAATGCGGTTCAGAATGTTGGGCTACTACGGGACAACATACGCATAGGATGGTAGTAGCAGAAATGCGTATGTTAAGGTGGATGTGTGGTAAAACTCATAAAGATAAAATTAGAAATGAAAGAATTGGGAGATACTTAGGTGTAGCGCCCATAGAGGACAAAATTAAAGAAAGACATTTAACTTGGTTTGGTCATGTGCAGAGGAGACCAAGCACGACGCCAATTAGAAAAATGTCTAGATTGGCAAGTTAATGGAGGGTGTAGACGGAGGGACGACCGTTGAAAACTTGGATGAAGGCGGTGAATGAAGATATAATTGAGTTTGGATTAGGCGAGGATATGTGGGAAGACCGCATTGTTTGGAGAACCAAAATCCATATAGCCGACCCCGAAAATATCGGGAATGGGCTTGGATGATGATGATGATTGGGAAAATTTTAGAGTTTTGTTGATAAATTTGGTATATTATATGGATTTAGTAAAGTTTAATTTCATAGAATTTTAATCTATAGACAATTTTATAGCTTCGTAGAAAATAAAAAACTTTGAATCTGCAACGTTAGGTACTCCATAGGAAAGAGAAAAAGTCATGCCATGTGGCAGCTGTAGGTTGAAAACTACGGGGCTAAGTGAAGATGCCACATGCTTTTAGCTTATTTTTCTCCCTCCGGCTTTAATATATATTCATATATGAAAGTATAACTGATAACACTTTTTTTTGGCTGAATAATCCATGTAGTTGCTTACTTCACATGCTAGATTATAAAATGCATCAGTAGTTATTTTCTTTCCATGTCCTAGTACATACAAATTTACATTGTTGTGTGCTAGATATTCATGCATTCTGAATGCTTATCATGGAGTAAACATTCGTTTTCACATTTTTTCTCTTCATTTTGGTTCACAGGGATTGAGTTTGCAGCATGCATATTTTGCACACCAATATGAGGTCATAGGTCAGATCCCAGCTGTTTGGAATTTAGCAAGCATGCCAAGTGACAGATTGCTGTACGACAGAGCTAGTCACACGACTCATGCCACCAGTGTCATCAGGAACAACTGTCATATCTTGGTGTTGTATATATTTTTCAAGTATTTGCTCAGCCAAAAAGTGGTTGTCTGTTATCTTGCCTGAAGAGGAGGAAATGAAGGCATTTGAACCATCATCTATTTATATGAGCTGCTCGCCCATAGGTAACTCAATATATATTCCTTTGCTTCTTGTTTTGCTGTTAAAAAATAGAATGAGTATTGCGTAACCGTTTTTATAATTTTCCCTTGCGCATATATTCATGAAAATGAGAGAAAATAAATGCCAAAATATAAGCCATAACTGTATCAAATAAGTTTTTGTGGGTTAATCTTTATGTTGAGGAGATAATTCACACACATTTCAAGTAATTTCATAGTTGTAGTTTTAGGTTGGTTTACTATTTGGGTTGTCAATTTTTAGCATCTAACTACAAACCACATTTAATATGGTTACAAGTGTGATGAGCAAGTTTTTTATGGCCAAGATCCATGCATCGAGGATATCATTCTCAATGAAAATAAATACTCATCAATTCAACTATTGCACGAGGTGAAAAACAAGGTGAGGTTCTTCATTTTCCAAATGAAAGTAGTGGTTTCCAAACATTTTGAAGAGAGAGGAAGCTTTGGGGAAAGAAAGATTCTACGAGAATAAAGCGTTTGCCTTGTGTTCACTTTTTTCTTAATGGCCTATGGCCCATTTGCCTACGGGTGCTCAATTGAATTTTCCTTTGAAGTTGGTGTGGAGAAAAGGTGTTCCTTCTAGAGTCTCGTTCTTTGTATGGAAGGACAAGGTATAGAACAAGGCAGAGCCTATGTGTAGTGGTACTAGCATATTACTCGCGCCGCTGGCACTCCACATACACTTCTTTTTGTTGTTAATTATCATGCATTGGACACCCTCACCACCATTGCCCTCAATCAGTTCCATTAAAAAAGATAGCATATTTAGAATATAAACTAATTTTTTTTTTATGTAAAAACCAATTTTACTGTAAAAATGTTATTTTTTTATAGTCAAACTCGGTTAAAATTAGAATCGATTGAAAAAAGTAATAATAAAATAAAATCAAACCGCAGCGAATTCTCCCTAAACTTTGATTTTGCCAAAATATGAAGTTCGGTGTATGTGTATGAATGTTCATCAAAATGTTAGTCCGTTTCTTTGAAAAATAGTAAAAATACTTTAGGCTTGAAAATATTAAAAATACCGACATGTTTATAATAACAATATATATTTTTAATTTTTTTTGTATTGATCATTTGTTTTGTTGGAAAGATCTTCAAAAATGTATTTCAAAGATACAAAGTTTACCAAAATCCGACAACTACGTAAATAGTTATGAAAATTTTGCTTTTGAGAAAAAAGAAAATACAATACTTTCTCTCTCTGTCGCAAATACATTCCACCGACTTTTTTCAACATTTTTACAATTTCTTTGCGCTTCTATGTGTTTTATATTTACAAATATGTCATTATAGAAAATGAATCTCAAACTTCAACATCTTTTCCAACTTTCATTCCTAGCCATCTTTTATTTCCAGTTCCTTAAGATTTGACGTTTGTCCCTATGAGCAATGAACAATAAAAGACCACTCTGAATTGTAAGATAGATGGATATGGATATGGATATGGATATGGATCTGGGGTGTTCTATGCATGGTTAATTCCCCCAGTTTGCAATGCATCTCCTTTACTGTGACCGAGTAAGTGGGCCTTGGAGGTATGCAGTCAATTTGTTTGGTAAGTATTGGGTTATGGCAGGGTCCATGGAGGAATTGTTGAAGGCTTGTAAAGCTCCCAATTATATTACTCTTTAAAGAAAGATCCTTTGAAATGGTGCCATTTTTTGTATGGTCTGGTTAGAAAAGATCTTGGAGTAGGGATGCTATCCCATTACCCTTTCAAAGGACTGTTTTTCAGTTACTTTTATGCCAAATGGAATTCTCTAATCTCCCAAAGTATAGTTTTTCTTTGGCAATTTACCCTTAAAAAGAAAAACAATATTGTAGCGAGGAAGTGGAGGGACAAGGAGCAGTAGTATTCGTTTGACAAGAAAGTTAATGATGGTGGTATATTTCTGACAACTATGGTAGGTAGGGGAGGGTATGGACAACATGCATCTTGAATGGCCATGGCAGTCGAGGGAGGAGGAAATCATTGAAGTGTTCAGATTCTTTGGGTTAGTAGATGGGAAGAAGGATCATGGTGTAAGGTAAGCATCTAGAACAACTGAGGAGGAGATCACAGGTGGGAACGGTCTTGCATGAATTGTTGTGATTGATGGTGGAGGAGCAGCCAAGTCGAAAACAAGGACGATGGATGTCAACGACTCGGCAATTGGATTGGTTGCTAATCATAAAGTTTTATTTATAGGCATTTTGCGAGGTATGCTTGGGTAAGTTAGATCTAGTTGTTCAAAAAGAGTTTTGGAATTTAGGTTGAAAATTTTTTGGAATGAATATGGATCCTAGTGTAACCTATCCCATTCTATATGGAATTTGTTAATCAATTTGCTAAGTGATTCCTGACTTATAATTGTATATCCTGTATAACATGGTCCAAGAGCTGGGTTCTGTTTGGTCTTTATATACAGATTTTCCATCATTGGACACTACATCGATCATTTGCTTTACAAGGTATTGTAGAGAAAATCCCATCGGAAAAAGACACATCTTTTCCTGATTTGTAGGGTTTTGTTTTTTGTCCAATAATGTGGTTTCTATGAATACCATTGGGGAAATCCAATAAAATGCATATCCTATTGATAGCCGTCCCTTTATTCATTTGCCCTGCTTTAATACTGGAAGAACATTCCTTACTCAAGATTTATACTTGTGAACCTTACTGATTATTTTAGATCACAAAATGACCCATGTTAACAATAGAAGAATGGCCATGTCAGTTGTTTTCACCACCCAATTTTATCAAACGAAAGAGTCAAATGTCATTAACTTTTTAAATTTAGGATTATATTTGGTATGAATATTCTGCATTGAAAAGGGGGGAAACTTGCAAGATGATAATTATGAAATTATGGATAATGGGATCACATTTAGTGATGTGATAGACATTATGAATGCAGATGTCAGTCTTCTCCCGGGTTATAACTATGTGCCAAGTTTCAAGTATCTTCCTTCCCAATGGTATTCGAAACCTGTACTCATGCACCATCTGGCACCCAACGCTCCATGTTCAAGTGCCTCTGGTTCTCCTCTCTTTCTCCGCCCCGTCTTTTTTTTTTCACTCTGATACACCTTCCTTTTATCCACCAGTCAGCATTTATTGACGTGTTCCTCTCATTTCTTCTCCACCTGTCTTCAGTCTACTGGTTTCAAGAACTATCTCCACCTTCATTACCCCTCTCTTCCTCACATCTCTTCCTCAATTCAATAGTACTTTACAACCATTCTTTGATTGCAGTAAGCACTCATCTATTCATCCTTTCATGGAGTCAAAGAACCACTCTGACCTCAATGGAATCTCCAGAAACTACATCCCTCCCGCTACCATTAGTACAAGTCTCCATCAAGAAGAGAGTACAATAGAAAATTTGAATGGGAATATTGAAACTGGTTTTCATGCTCCAGTTTGGTCCCTTTCTTCAGATTCACTTTTCTTTTCTTGTGAATCGGAATGTCCTCCTTCACTCTTTCCAGTATACCCTTTGACGACAGGTCAACAAAGAGTTGATGAACAAACTCCCAATTCTTTAATGGGGGGTTTCTGTGACGGGATTTCCCTGGATATGCACAGTGGTGAAGTTGATAGGGAAAACTCTTCTAGAAACTTAACTGAAGTCCATCTTCCCCAGCAATGGGACTCATTGGTAAAAAGGTCGGTAAGGAGCAAGAGAAAGGTGACAAGGCAGGACTCTGCGTCTAGCCAGAAACTGTCATTTTCTAACACTTTTACTGTATTTAATCATGACGAGAAAAACAACCTCTGCAATTTTACTACTGCAGATGGCAGGGTAGGTTGGCTTTCCATTAAAGCTTTTACATCTGCAAATTTGCAATTTATTCTCGATCTCCTGCACCTCACCTCTTTCTGAACTTCTGAAGATGGAAAGTTGTCCAACATTTCACCAATTTCTTATGTTTCTTTTGTTCTTCTGAGATATTTACCAATTTGATATATTTCATATATTCTTCTGAGACACTGATACTCGGATTTGTAACAGAAGTTGAAGTTCATTCTTCAGAAAGAACTTAGGAACAGTGATGTAAGCGATCTTGGAAGGATTGTGCTTCCAAAGGTCAGTCGTTCATTCATGAGTCTGTTGTCCATCTCATCTCTTGAATTGGTAAAAAAAAAAGTGTCTAATTATGGGTAGGATCGGTTTGCTCTCTCTATATTGCTTTGCTGCTAATTGCAATGGGAAGTTCCTGAACCCGGATCCTTGTGAAAATACTGAAATTCAATTTTTTAGGGCTTATGTAATGCTATTATTACCATATTCTCCAACTGTGAAAAAACATTATTTCAATTATTTGTTATTTTCAAATATAGCAAGCCATTGATTGAAGGAGGAAAAAAAGATTAAAAGCCCAGAGTCTTCAAAAGAAAGGAGACTGCTTGGTTTAGTCATCTCCTCTATGTTATTTTGCTAATAACCTTTTTTTAGATACTCTTATCTATATTGTCCTTTTCTTTTATTGCTGATGATGACAGAGCGCCTCAGAGGCCTTCCTTCCATATCTCACTGTGAAGGAGGGAATGGAAATTTCAGTGACAGAGGTGGATTCTGCTAAGACCTGGTACATGAGATACAGGTGACGGATACATTGTTCTTTTCTTGTTAGTACTACATGCACTTATGTACAAAGTAGCTTATCCATCAACCAATGTTTGTGTTTGTTAAATCAGGTTTTGGCCAAATAACAGGAGCAGAATGTATTTACTAGAGAATACAGGTAAAACTGCATTTTTTTCCCCTTTGAAAAGTGATGGGTTGAAAGGTGACCCCAACCTTTTTCTTTTGTATCCGTTGCAAGTTGAGAATACCATTCATTTCATTTAAATCAGCAAATATGGGTTATATTCTGAGAAGTTGATTGAGTCATCTCTCTCTTTTTCCCAATCAATGCAGGAGAATATATTGAACATAATCAGCTCAAGCAAGGGGACGTAATCATGATATTTCACGACGAATGTGAAAGGCTTGTGAGAGTTCTTTCCCTATAAACCATTCAAATGCTCTCTTTTATTTTAGAAATGAAAATGCAGTTAGGAAATAGTAACATTGTTTTAGGATGAAGGATATTGCCCTTGCCAAGGGCTACCATATTTTTCTGGAAACTATGAGAAAAAAGATAATATATAAGAGCAGGGTAAAGTACATGTGGTGCTCGTCTCGTGCAGTGTAGCTTATCTGAGTGAAACAGCCTGCTACTACCTAATGCAGAATTGAATTGCATACTTTGTCATATCTGTGAACCATTTTTTAGCCCAAGCTCTCTTTAAAAGTTGAATTCCGTGGAGCAAGATTAGAGTCAAGGTAGCCTTCTATGACTTCGTGATACCCGTGAATGTGTAGTTTCATGAGACTGAGTAAGTGAATATCGCTTGGTTAGAGATTTGTAGACTTGTAGATTGGTATTGGCATTGATATTTGATTGTGATGAAAAATGCGGAAACAATTCAGGGACTATATTCATTCACATTTAGTAGGTAAAGGGTAGATTCCAGTCTACAAAGGTCTAATGACACTTCTTATAATAATATAGTGGCAGCCATCTGACTAGTTTAGTTGCACTCTTGCATCACATGTGTAAACTATGTTTTGTTAAGGCTTGGAGCATCTTCAATGGACAAGCTCAAAAGTCAAACTTTAGGGTGTATTTAAATCAGAAAATAATGCTTATTATAGTTTCAAAGATTAACATTCTGCATGAGTGGTTTCTTACTATGATTTCTTTGTGCAAGAAAACAGTATATCTCCTACAGAAAGGGCCAAAATCTGCCTTCAGTTCCTGCAGAGGAAGATACGAGGCAAGTAGAATCCCTGGATGTTTCTGCAGATAAAATTCTCAAAGAGACAGGTAGTTCATCGAGCTTGATCCTGGATGGAAATACTTCAAACGAGAAGAGGACTGACAGTTCTGGTAAAGGCACTTCTTCCAGAATTCAACCACTAATGGAAATAGATGAACCGTCGTACAAACTTGATGGCATGATGCTACCAGACGTCAAGTGGGACTTCAGTGACCTTGAAGATCTAACAAAGTTCGAAGATTATGACTTCTCCATGTTTGATGACCCTGTGAAGGAGAATGATTATCATTGATAGAGTCAACAAAAGCTGTGAATTGTTTTATAAAGCAGCAATTTTCTTACCTCAATTGGTAGTGTGAATTGTTTTCTTTCCGATATGAAGATCATTAGGCGAAGTTTTGTGGTGCAAGTGTTGCTCCCCACATTATACAAACATTTTATGGAGCTGCAAAATCATTGACTACAGATATGGAGAATTTCAGTATTATCGTTATTGTAATGTAAGAAAAATGGTTGGGGACTGAGTGAGGTGATGGTTTGGAGTTTGAGATATCCAAATTGAACTGTGTGACATCGTCTTACATTATATTGATGTTTGAAATGTTTTATCGTCTTACATTATATTGATGTTTGAAATGTTTGGTTCATTGCTCCACAAGTATCAAAAACATATTACCTACTACTGGGCTTGACGTAATTCTCAAACTATAGTCTTTTATGGATATAAAAGCAAAAAAAGATGCATCGCATTTTGGCACGGTCAAGTTTAGTGCTCATGAACATTTTGCCAAAACGTCTTGAGTATGCTGACACTCATTTGCAAACCGTGATCGTGATAGTGCAATTCTTGTTTCCTTCATTGTTTTGGCAATTAAAGTATTTACAATGATTTTAAAAGGCCTCTTAGAAACCTCATAGTTTGTCTCGGCTTTGTGATTGGGTCTTACATTTGTCCAATTTTGAGTCTCGGTCTTAAGATCATGTTCAATAACGAGACGCTTAGGTAGCGACTATTTATACCACAAGTTCTATTGTCCCACACCACCAAACTAAGTTTTTGTCTCTGACACCACTCCTTTTCTGTCCCACACCACCACCAATTGAAATCCACCTCTCACCCCCCCCCCCCCCCCCCCCCCCCCCACACACACACACAATCCATTTCTCTTCCCTTACTCTTTCAACTCAAATTCAGCCAATTCGCAGTGACGACGACGCCCATGATCACCTCTCAAGTTGTCGTATCTTACCCACTTGTCTTTCAAGTCTTACTCCACTGTAGAAACTTAAAGGTGTAAGTTTGAAGTTAAATACGAGAGAGTAGTAGATGGATAAAAGAAGAAGGGGGTTTGTTAAAATGGGTTTAGGGGTTTGGGATTTGGTCTATGGCATGTGAAGATGAAAGGTTTTGTGCTCCAGTTAGAATCATCCTCTGTTTCTTCTTCTTCAACTGCTCTGTTAAGCTAAATCGACATCAAAGTCAATTGTATCATATAGCAACCGTGGTTGATGCAACATCCTAGTCGTCCCTCTCCCTTTCTGTTTTTTTTCCTTCTCACCTTCGCGACGGTCTATGTGATGATGGGTTCCCACTCGTGACGAGCTGCGCAAGGGTAAACAAACTTGGCCCTCGTGGCAGCACCTGCGAGTGAAAAACTTACAATCAGAGAGACGGTGGCTGTTGTGGCTATGTGGGAGAAGAAGAAAGAGTGGAACGATGATCGAGGGCGATGACTAGAGAACTGAGCGGCAGCTGCGATGGCTGGGACAATATTAGCCACGCCACAAATCAGTCTCCAGCTACACAACAACACCTTAATCTTGAAAAGACAGTTATCATCGCAACCCCATTTCTTCTATTTCTCACCATTGCCTATCGTCTCTCACCATCTCGAGCAATTGATCGCCTCATTCCTCGCTACACCACAGCACGCAGGAGTAGTCAATCACAACTTGAGAATAGATTTTGAGAGAAAATAAATAAATAGTGGTTTAAATTGGTGGTATGGATTAACATTTCAAAAAAAATAAAAAATAAAAAAATTTAGTTTGTTGGTGTGGGAGTCGTGGGACAATAGAAGATGTGATCTTAAAAAGTCGTTGTCTTTGAAAAATTGTGTTCATAATCTTGGTTTGTCAAAACGTGACGAAGTTATTTATTCTAAAAAATTTTATTTTTTATTTTTTTTCTTATCGTTATTTTGTTACCATGATGATTACAAATGGTAAGAGAGATTTGGTTGGTGAGTCAAACATCTCTCCTTCCGTTAACAAAAAAATAAGTAAATTGAAAGAGAGATTTAGTTAGCATAGTTTTTGCATTATAGTTTGGTTTTCGATTTAATTGAATACCATTTCATATTAGTTCAGGTAGGTTTAAAATTTTACTAATATGGTTCAGTTTGCGGTTTCAGGTTGAAATCGAATTCCAAATTCCAGGATTTTATTTATTTATTATTTTTTGTGGTGTTTCTAATATCATAATGCACGTTCCTTTATCGGGTGAGGTAACCCGTTAGCTAAAACTAGGGGTGGGCACGGTTCGGTTCGATTTCAAATTTTGATGAACCAAACTCGAACCGTTTAAAATTTTAACGGTTCCGATTCAGATCGGTTCCTCTATTTTGAACGTTGGAATCGAACCTAACTCGAATCGTTTACAACTGTTCGGTACCTACGGTTCCAAATGGTTCCTTGAAACAAAGAATCTCATTTCATTAACCACCTTTGGTAGTTTATTTCAACCACAAAACCACCCTTGGTGATTCAACCCTGCCAACCTGCAATTTCTGTAATGCTTCAATCTACAATAACTACTAAACACCTGAGTGGTACAATGTGAAACCAACAACAAATTTCAATCATCAAACAGATAATCACCAACGGATAAGAGAAGGAATTTAGTACAAATTCAATGAGTCTGTACAACAAATTCCTTTGGTACTAAATTTAATGAGTCTGTTATTACAAAGGAGTCTGTACAACAAATTTTAATCATCAAACAAATTTCAATCATTTGTACTAAATTCCTTTGGTGATTATTGTTACAACTTACAAATATACATCATGTCACTTCATTTGTATAACATGTAATAAAATCCATACCAAAACAGATAACCACAATTCTTTCACAAGGCACAACAGAGTTTTTCCATCCCAGTGCTTTTACCATAAGGACAATGTCAAAACAAGGCAATTTGACATCAATCCAACCTTCAATGTCAAAACCAACAAGCATTACAAATGCCGAGACTATTGACATTCCTACTTAGCTAGAATTCAACAGACTCCTAAATGCAGAGTTGTATTGTTCCGGGATTCCAAAAACATGACAGGTTCATCTAGGATACGACGAGCACTCGAGCAGACTGCACAATTGCATGAGTGAGCCAATAATGTACTTTCGCGGTTAATATGAAAGCCATGAATCTGATTTCTCCAGAACTGCTGCTGATGCAGTTCAAATGTTCCTCCTTCCCATTCAAAAATCATAAGAGCCAGTTGCAGGTACCATTTTCCGTAATTGCAGCAGCAAAGGATTCATCAAGGTCACCAAAATTTTCAAGACACATGGCGCACACATATCCAACAATGTGGCAGCCTTGCTGGGACAAGTATTACCATCATCAAGAGATACTTAATCATCAAGTTCCAGGCCATATAATTTGCTTAAAGGATAAGTTTTATGCAAGGAGATACACATTGATTAACAAATAGAAATACCTATGTTACTCTACGTACTAACAACATTTCAAAAATCAAACTCCTATACTTGCCATTCCCTGCATTCATATCATACACTGAAATTGTGAAACATACACTAAAATATACACAAACATACACTAAAACAGTGAAACATACACTGAAATTTTTGTTTGCAATGCAATCCAACCCAATCATATACACAAACATACACTGAAAATTTGCATTGCATCTAAAATTGTTCAGCTGCTTCAGCATACAAATCAGATTCAACATACATTGTTCAACATACAAATCAGAAAATACATTGTTCAACATACAAATCAGATTCAACATTGTTCAACTAATATTCAGATGGTTGAAAATGCTTTATTTTCTCAAACAACTAATAAATGTTAATGACAATGCAGTAAGATTACATTTGTGGCTTCACTTGACAATAGCAAGAACAAATTCTCTATAAAGACCAGAAAGCTAATCTGGTCCTTGGGAAAAAGACCTGCCTGCCAGCACCAGCTGACGCCATGTAGTCCGTACCATAAAGGCATAAACACAGTTTCTAAACTCAAACTAAAACAATCAAAACTGTGATCATCAAACATTGATCAATTGCCTAATAAACACTGGTAGTTTATATGGCAAAGCTCATGCCAAAGACAAGTGTGATGTATCAAATCAGTCAAAAAGACTCAGAAATAGCTAACAAATAGTATACCTTTCCTCAACAAATATTTTCGAATATTTTTACAATATAAAGAATTAGCGTATACCACTAAAAGGGTCAAATTAGAAAATCAGATTTTGTTATGATCTTGATACACACCTGAGACGAGAATCAGATCTGATACTAGGGTCGTCGTCGACTCGTCGTGCTCTGCCTCTATCCAATCCGAAAAAATTCTAAAACCCATCAAGATCGAAACTACAAAGTAAAGAACAAGTTGTAATCATCAGAAAAACACAAATCGAAGATTGAGAGAGGAACATCGATTGAAATTGACAAGAAAGATAAGAAATTGATTGCATGAAAGATAAGAAATTGACAAGGGAGAGGTTCGATTGAAGATTGAGAGTGGAAATCAGGAAAGAAATTTTACCATGATTTTGAGAAACTAGGGAAAAATTACCATGTTTTTGAAGTTTGCATCAGGAACGAGTCGGACGACAGCAAGATTTGTTGTGCTGCTCGTGGACTGGATTGTGGAGAAATGAGAGAAGAGGCGAATAGCTCTTCGCTGTGGTTGTGGTTGACGTTGTGGAGAAAAATCAGAAACGAGAGTATAAGGGTTAGAAAATAGAAACTATCAAACTAAAGTAATGTTATAGGTATGGGTATATGTAATCGGTTCGAAACGGATCGGTTTAAAAAAAAATTTGGAACCGAAACCGTGTTTGGTTCCGAAACCGAACCGAATCGTTTCACATTTTTATAAATCAAAACCGAACTCCAAACACTTCGGTTCGGTTTGAATTCGCGATTCTTCGATCCGTTTGCCCACCCTAGCTAAAACCGGGTTCAGTTGATGAACCGTTCTCATTTATTTTTTTTCTCTGTACTTTCTCCACTCACTCTGAAGCCAGAGCAGGGTTTAAGCTGACTTCATTCAATCTCTCTGTCTCTTTTAAGCATTTATTCAAACAAACAATCGACATCATTTTGTTCAACCTTTCAACACTATCTTCAAATACCAACCATCAAAGTAGGGTTTGGTCTTTCCTCTCATTCGACTCTTGACATGGCGTGAACTCAAACCCAAAACCCTGAATCACTCAATGCATCGACGCCTCACCATTTTCTTTTCCCGCGCTTTCACAAACAATAATTCCTCCCCAATCACAAAACCTTTCTTCACTTTCACCAATTCAATAAGCCCTAGTAGAATCAATGGCCTCTCGTTGTTACGATTCCTCTCAACAATGGCGCCTATGCAACATAGAAGGGCACCTGACCCAGACGACCCATCCTACCTAATGAAGGAAGATGGTGTTGCAGTGTGTTCAGCTATGTGGATTGAGAACTTTCGAGAACCCGAAAAGACTGTGACCAATCTTACGGAGTATCTTCGGCGTTTTGAATTGTGGGTATTGGCTTATCAGAAGGTATGTGCTGATGAAATTGGTACATTTATGCCCAAAAGTGCTATTCAGAAATCTGCTTTAGAAGACTTGTTATCACTTAGAAATGCTGTTTTGGATTCTAGGTTCAAATGGGGTTCTAGGTTGGATTTTGTTATTAGGTCACCAAAGGATAAGACTGATATTGCTACTTTGTCTAAGAGGAAAATTAAGACCATTTTGACTACAACTCAACCAACCCCATTTCAAGATAGGATTGTTCAGGAGGTTTTGTTGTTGATTCTGGAACCGATTTATGAAGCTAGGTTCTCGCAGAAGTCGTATGCGTTTCGACCAGGGAGGACTTGCCATACTGTTCTTCGGGTTATTAGGCGGAGTTTTGCGGGTTATTTGTGGTATATTAAAGGAGATTTGAGTACCATTTTGGATGGGATGAAAGTGGGAATGGTGATTGGTGCGCTGATGAGAGATGTTAGAGATAAAAAGGTGATTGATTTGATAAAAGCTGCACTTGTTACGCCTGTGATAACTAGTAGTAATGATGGGGAACCAAAAAAGAAGAAGAAGAGGAAGAATCAGAAGAAGAAGGTTTTAGCAGAAGATGAGCCGAAGCCTGACCCGTATTGGTTGCAGACTTTTTTTGGTTTTGCTCCGGAGGAGGCTGAAAAGCTTCCCTCTTGGGGACATTGTGGTGTTCTTAGTCCCCTTCTGGCAAACGTTTGTCTCGATGAATTAGACCGTTGGATGGAGGGGAAGATCAAGGAATTCTATCATCCTTCGAAGAGTGATGTGATATGGAATACCCCTGAAGGGGAAGAGGAACAGGGAAATACATCGTGGCCAGAATTTGTTCCTACGAGTGGACCTGACAAGACTCGGAAAATTGATTATATCCGATATGGGGGTCACATTTTGATAGGTGTTCGGGGGCCTAGAGCAGATGCAGCGACATTAAGAAAACAGTTAATTGAGTTTTGTGATCAGAAGTATCTTCTCAAACTTGATAATGAGAGCCTCCCTATTGAGCACATAACCAAAGGTATAATGTTTCTTGACCATGTATTATGTCGACGGGTTGTGTATCCCACACTAAGGTATACTGCAACAGGTGGGAAGATCATCAGTGAGAAGGGGGTAGGGACCCTTCTATCAGTTACTGCAAGCTTGAAAAAATGCATCAAGCAGTTTAGAAAGTTGGAGTTTCTCAAGGGGGATCGAGATCCGGACCCACAGCCTTGTTTCAGAATGTTCCATGCTACGCAAGCACACACAAATGCACAAATGAACAAGTTCTTGGGGACAATGGTTGAGTGGTTTAGGTATGCGGACAACCGTAAGAAAATTGTTAACTTTTGTTCTTACATCATAAGGGGATCATTGGCAAAGCTCTATGCTGCAAAGTACAAGCTTCGTTCACGAGCAAAAGTGTACAAAATTGCATCACGGAATCTAAGCCGCCCTTTAAAGGAGAAAAAAGGGCAATCACCCGAGTATCACAATCTGTTGAGGATGGGTCTTGTGGACTCTGTTGATGGGCTTCAGTTCACTCGAATGTCTCTTGTACCTGAGACTGATTACACACCTTTCCCAAGTGGTTGGAGGCCTGAGCATGAGAAGGTTCTGCTTGAATACATTCGGCTCAAGGATCCAAAGACAGTCGAGGAACAAAGGAACTGCCTTCAAGAATTGGGTCTTATTACACCTCAGGATTACATTTCAATGCTTGTTTGGAACTACAAAAGAAATGCTATCATGGTGGATCAGCTCCCCCCTACAGATGGTAGTGACAACAGTATCCAATCATTGTTGACTTCAAGCCAGGGGAACAATAGAGATGCGGAGGATAATGGAGAGATATTCCAAGCTGCACATATGTGAGAATGTTTCTTGCTCTCTGGTTAAAGCCGTGAGAATGTTTTCTGCTCTGGTTGAAGCTGTTCATTTTCATGAACATGTATAATGTCAAAAGGAGGAAAAACAGAATTGCATTGCTTTAGCCAAGATATGCCCACACTGAGTATGCCTACTATGAGTCGAGGGTTGTTTGTAAAATTCATTTCAGGATATATTTCTTCAAATTCAAACTTCAAATATGTTATTTGCTTTTGCTGCAAGATCTAACTTATTTGCTAACTTGATTTGTTCCCTCAATCTTGGGCTCTAGTTTTGCATAATGACATGATCCTTGGATTTTGTGAAGATAGAGGCCTTTGCATGATTTCTGTGATTTAGTATAATTTCAAGATTCATCAGAATGCATCCATTGATTAGAAAGTAAATCTGTATGTATTAGTAGGTACCTATTTGACTAGACTGGAAGAATGTTTCTCTGTACACGAGCATGTGATACAAACGTCTCTTGAAAACATAGACTATATGAGGTTACCTGAACCATTTCTTACAAGAAAAGGAAAAATATACAACTATTTCTCGGCGAATACAAGAGGATGTAAACACTTCAAGTGATTATATATCGTGCTTCGTCTTATTAAAGATTGATCTCAAACTTCCTTTAGGTTCTCACATTGACTGAGAGTTCCCTAGGAAAGACTTCTGCATGCCTCAAGGTTCAAAACTTTTCTGCCATTTTGCCCCCAAGAGTATCTGTTGCATCTCACGTTTGATTTTTATTGCTGTACCTCTAACATAGGTCACCAACAAATGTTAATTTTTGTTCTTGTCTGCATGGTAAACAGATTCTTGTGCTTACTGAATCTTGATTGACAGCGCCTTTCTTTGTATCTTGAAAGAGATCACTAGTTTCACTACCAGCTTTTCCATTGCAAAATGGATTTTAACTACCATAAAAGTGATTTGCAGCTGAAGTTGTAGTTTTGGTTGCATATTACTGTTGCAGGGGCCTTAATCCGATGGATGTGGAAACCAGATCTGCTACTGGTGGGTCTTGTAGATTCGTACTCCCAAACATTATGGATGCAGCACCAGAATGGTAACAGAATTAATTTTGTATTCGCAGTTTGCCTATGAGCTTATGAGGTATATTAGTTCCAAGTTTGCAAACCCTACACCTTTAAAGGTATTGTCATGATGTTCTGTTTCATATCCAATATCAAATTACTTGGAGAAGAAACGAAACACCACTTGTTCTCTTGCTGTTCTAATGTGTTACATTTTGAGATGTGTACTTGGAATTACTGTTTCAGGTTCCAGGTAAATGGTTAGGTACTTAGCCATGGACATGAAAGCCATCAGTGGAGGTCTTCTGTGTGTGTGCAACTCTCTCTCTCTCTGCCTTTTAATTCTATTGCAGACTTTCGCAAAGGAATCCAATATGTGATTGGCTTCCCACAGATGAGAATGTGAGCCATACTCATGCTGCTATAGAAAATGACACGGAAAGTGTCAGGTTAGTTATACCAAACTCTTATGTATATGTAGCTTATGGGTTTCCTACATAAATCATGTTTTTATTCTTTTAACTATTTATTACTCTACATAAAGTTTCATTTCACAGGATTTGTTTAATGACTCCCACTACAGGAATGATAATTAGGGGTGGGCACGGTTCGGATCGGTTCCAAATTTTGAGGAACCTAACTCGAACCGTTTAAATTTTAACGGTTCCGATTTGGATCGGTTCCTCCATTTTGAACGTTGGAACCAAACGTAACTCGAACCGTTTACAACGGTTCGGTTCTAAACAGTTCCTGTATAATATTATGCAACTTTGAAAATGCATCCTATTGTGAGTAAGAGTTGGTGATAAACTAAAAACCATTTCTATCCCCCCACTAGATGTGGAAGGTTTCAATATTAGGCCACCAAGCACAACTGCACAAATAGTGAAGTGTTAAATTTGATAAACAACAACTCATTCATCTCACACAACATGTGAAAGATAGAAAATGTCAAATTCGATAAACAACAATTCATTAATAGATATCTATCTATCTCAATAGGACAAAGTTACATATAATTCTTAAAGTGAATTCAAACTTAATAACATCTTAACAATACATAGCCCATTTTACAAGCAATCAAACACGTTCACCCCTGATTCGACGAGCAAGTTGGATGTATTTGGGCATAGTTATAACCCTCTTAGTCCTGCAGCTAATCCATTGCTTGTGAGGGTGTATTTCAGTTTCAATGGAAGATGCAAAAAACCAAAATGCATGGCTTCTGTAAAATGAAGAAGAAAAAAAGTAAAAAATGGAAACTTCCGACTGGGTTTGAACCGTTTAAATTTTAACGGTTTTGATTCGGATCGGTTCCTCCACTTTGAACGTTGGAACCAAACCTAACTCTAACCGTTTACAACGGTTCGGTTCCAAACGGTTCCTGTATAATATTATGCAACCTTGAAGATGCATCCCATTGTGAGTAAGAGTTGGTGATAAACTAAAAACCATTTCTATTCCCTCACTAGATGTGGAAGGTTTCAATATTAGGTCACCCAAGCACAACTGCACAAGTAGTGAAGTGTCAAATTTGATAAACAACAACTCATTCATCTCACACAACATGTGAAAGATAGAAAATGTCAAATTCGATAAACAACAATTCATTAATAGATATCTATCTATCTCAATAGGACAAAGTTACATATAATTCTTAAAGTGAAATCAAACTTAATAACATCTTAACAATACATAGCCCATTTTACAAGCAATCAAACACGTTCACCCCTTATTCGACGAGCAAGTTGGATGTCTTTGGGCATAATTGTAACCCTCTTAGTCCTGCGGCTAATCCATTGCTTGTGAGGGTGTATTTCAGTTTCAATTGAAGATGCAAAAAACCAAAATGCATGGCTTCTGTAAAATGAAGAAAAAAAAAAGTAAAAAATGGAAACGTCTTACTGGGTTCGAACCTACACCGGCGTAGCCCAACAGATTTTAAGTTGATCTCCTTAACCACTTGAACATATCAACATTGCTGTGAGAATGATTCTGGTTTTAAATTTATTATCTAACTTTTTAATTATTGGATCGGAACCGAACCGTTTTAAACAAAAATTTAGGAACCGGAACCGAACCATTTAAGAACGGTTCCGGAACCGAACCGAATCATTTCATAATTTTGAAAATAAAAACCGAACCGGTTCTGTTTGAATCCGCGGATCCTCAACCCGTTTGCCCACCCCTAATGATAATAACTCCTTAACAGTTTAAAAATACCAACTAGTTTGATACAATATTTTATATGCCTCGCATCTCTCGAGTGCAAGAACTTTTAAATCACAAATCTTGGCTTGCCTGGCTGACTTGCGTCATTCTATTAGGTCTTCGGAAATTGACGTAATTTAAATGTTTATGCCCTTGGAATCATCATTACTATATTTAAGTTAAACCAATGTGTTTAGCGTCGTTGCAGTTATTGGCTTTCCTTGTGCACAAAAATCAGCTAAGGTTTCTCCTTATCTTTTTTCAGTGTTTCTTTCAAAAAAAAAATTGTGTTATATTTCTTTTTTCTTACTCCACATGGCTTTGTTATCCGATTGTCTAAGAAATCAAATGCCAGGATCACTTATCCCATGGATTTCTTAGACCAAGTCCTGACGTTTTCTACTTTGTATTTTTTAATAATAAGGTATAGTTCACGTATATCTGACTGTAAACAGATAAAACTTGTATCAAACATTTTCAGAATAATATATTTAATATTTCTCCAACGTTTCAATAAAATTAACTTATTAAAACCCAAGTACTCAAGATGACTAATGTGTAGTCTTTGTTTAAGATGAAAACTGGAAAATCCACGAATATTATCATCACAAGAACCTGGTAAAAGACATGAGTAAGTTAATTGTTTCAAGATAATAGTCTTTATATTTTATGATTTTGTAGTTATATTTTTTTAAGTGAAAGTACATAAACTTTTTTTTTTTTACAAGTTATTGGCGTCTTGCATTTCTTTATCAATTCTTTGTCCAAACTTCATAGTAGAAATACTATCTGATGCTTCAACAATTACTGATGTAGAGAACTATTCGAGTATGCTGAGCTACCAACTATGGTTGAGGCGTGCTAAAACATGGCCTAAGTTGTTTTGAATTACTCAATTTTCTTCGACAGGAGTAGGAGTTTTATTTATTTATTTAGGATTGCTTTCCATCCTCATTTACTTGAGCTTATAGGTGAAGTAAATTAGTTTTTAGTCCAAACTTTCATGATAGCCTTCCCTTTTTTTTCCTTAGTTTTTTACACATACATGGTGAGCATGGTGTTCTCACTCACCTGCCAAATCCTCTTTAGTTTTTTACACAAACATTGTCAGGAACCGGAATGGCTTCCTACTTGCTTCTCTTTCTTCTAACTCATATTCACTGGATGAGGTAAGAAGCAATAGAGCAACAAGGCTAGTCAGACCGATTGCTATAAAGGACTATCCACTCGTTGTTGACCAGAATGGTATACAACCTCACTACCACGTCAATGAGCTTTAGTGTTTTCTCTTGTCCGTCATCTTTTTTATTTTTTATTTTAGTAGCTACACAATTTTTTGTATTATCTAGAGACTTTTAACAAAGGAAGTTTTGATTCATAATTGTAAAATTTTTGGCTCTGTGAGTGATTGTCATTACTATTTTTTGCTCTCGCTGTTGTTTTCTTTGTAGTATTTTCGTGTTCTCGTTCTCTGGAGGAGACGTGTGATCACTATGCCTCATGTTCGTTTCGTTGATGGTCAGATGCTTTAGGAGACGGTGTTCATCCTCTTCTTCTTCCCATGAACGAGTTTTTGGTTGATTTCGTTGAGAGGGTTTTTGGTTGCTGTTGGAGGAGTTCTTGAGTTGTATTCACAAGTTGGTAGTTATGCTGTGTTTTTTTTCTTTTCTTTGGTTTGGGTTTGCTTTTGCTCTGCTATTAATGTTGATACAAATTCAGACTAGCTCCTTGTGCAAACAAGTTTGTTGTAATCAGTGTTTGGATGTATTAATTTTTTTGAATGTTTAATTTTTTTTTTTCTGAAGAAACAAGAAAGTTCTCAATCATCAATTTAAAGACTCAAAACAGATTGAACCCCTCTTTGCTGTAAATATTATTTGAATTGAAAAGTTTAAAGACCCCTCTTTCGCTGCTGCTTATGTCGTTCCTTGGAAAAGAAAACGCATATGGATGGGAAAAAAGGTGGTGGCGTCACCCAGTAGACAGTGGTGTTAGATATAGAGGTGGGGTGGCGGTGTCATAGAGTAGCAGTGTTGGTATCAAAAAGTTATTGCCTTTGCTAATGCTTCGTTTTTGGCACCAGGAATTCTAGGGGGCGAGGGATGGGTGGCCCATCCCTCACGAGATGTGCGGCGTTGCTCATCTCGAGGGGATGGGTTTTGCCCCTGTCCCTCGCTCCCTAGAAGGGCTCTTTCGGCACTGTTCAAGTTTTCTATGGTAGAATTGATTATTGAACTAATCAATGTGACTTGGGAAATAAGTTTTCTATGGTTGTAGCTGGGGAGAAATTTCGTCAAAATTTTTTTTGATTTGTTATTGAAGAAGAGTTTTAGGAAAATCAAAAAGGTCAAGATATTGGGCCTTGCTTTGTTTGCATTAAAAATTTTAGACCATAAGATTCGTTCACATTCAACGACATGCATCTCATACTTGTGTTAACCTAAACAAGGCTTAGCGACTCAAATTATGCATAACTACATTAGGTATGCATAATTATGCGTATCTCAATACAAACATTTTGCATGATTACACAATGGATACGAAATTGGGTCTTGATTGTTCGTTGAACAATGCTAACCAAGGTTAGATGTGCCACATTTTATAAAAACTCAAATATCTCTCAATTTTTTGCATTATGGATACCTAAGTTTTTGTTATAATTGCACTTTGGGTACCTAGTGCAAATCACGTGTTATTTTACTTGGGGGTATTTGGGTTTTATTGAATGTGCCATGTCTAACCTTGATCAACACCGTTGAACGGTCAAGACTTAATTTCATATCCAATATGTAATTATGCAAAATTGTCCAACCCAGTAAAAATGTCTAAATTAGACGTACCCAAAATGTAAATAGGTGGTCAAATGCATAGCTAGATCCAGACCTAGGGGTGGGCATGGGACGGGATGGGACAAGATAGACCATCCCGTTCATACGGGATCGGGATCGGGACGGGACGGGATGAGATAGACCCCATCTCGACCTCGTCCCATCCCAAACGGGTTCGGGACGGGATCAGCGTGCTCTATTTGTTGATCAAGTTTTTTGATAATCTAATAGGAGAGAGGTTTCCATGGGTGAACAACTTCCCCACCTGCAAGTGTGTTACCTAATGCAATTAATTTACTGATTTGCCGCATCTGAGATGCTCTTAAACTCGTCCCTCTTTCTTGATGGATACCCACCTTGATCAACTTCTTATTCTTTGAAATTAGACTTTCCTAAGTGGAACCAATGTTCATTATGATCAGATAGCTATCATAATATGGCTCTTTTTTTCAGATCCCAAAATGGGTATAATCTATTTTATTGGTTTATATATAAAGGAAATGCCAACATTTGTTTAAAATCTGGTCATGATTTTTGTTTGTGCTTCTATCACAACTCAGCGATTATTTTATAACTTAAGGAGAGACCACTTTCAAGATGCTACAACTTCCTTTGCTACAGGTTACTTGTTAGGCATATTGAGGTTTGCATAGCAACTCAATTTGCATGGTAAAACTGCTATGCAAACTAAACAATATTGTTAAATTTGTACAACAAGACTGGGCAGTCCTGTGTGTACAAGTCATTGGTATGCAAGTCATTTACCCCAAAATTCTGATTCAAATTATGTGATTATTTTGAGTTGCAAATTATGATTTGATATACTAACCAAATTAGCTCGGGATGGGACGGGATTGGCGGGATTGAAAATATTTATCTCATCCCATCCCATCCCATTCTAGACCGGGACGGGACGAGATCGGGATGAAATTATTCAATCCCATTAAGATTCGGAAAAATCGGGACGGGACGGGACGGAATCGAGATCGCGGGATGGGATGCCCACCCTATCCAAACCTTCTTGATCATTATATAAACTTACACTTAGTTTTCATTAAAAAAAAAAAAAAAACTTACACTTAGCACCCCAAGAGAAATAGTAGAAATTTTGCAATAATCCTCTATTCATAATACCAAGATAAGATTGGAAAACTTGAAGTTGAGATTCATGAATAAACACAACTACAAGCCCCCAACACAATTTATAATTGGTCCAACAAATCAAGAAACCAATTTTAATCTTATTAAATTAGTACAAGTAAATATATAGAAAATTGCTTTAAAAAAAACTCTTGATGACACTGATTATGATTATAGTCTCTATGCATCTCATAATCTTAAAATTGTGAAGAAGGCATCTAAGTACTATAGAGGTAAGGGGGAAATGACAAGTTCAAAAGATCCAATAGATTTAATAATTCATCTTCATCATTTCAAAACAAAAACCAAAGATCAACTCATGAACACAAAAACACAAAACTTGGGCACAAAAAACTCACATATTCAAGACTTTCCACATTTGCAAGGTTTTACGCTATCCTATATTTTTAAGGCGTCAACAAAAAAAAATTGATTTTTGCTTTTCGACATCCCCAAAATTCCACAATGCAGAAACAATGGTTAAACATACAAAAGGGGGACTTCTATGCTGAGAAATAACTTTTTATTGAAGCATCTTTTATGGAGATGTTGGTGACGCGCAGAGACTAGTTTTTGTTTTTTATCCACAAAATGTGTAATTCCGCTGGATTTAACAATGCAGAACACACTTACAACATCATTTTCTGGACTAAAATGTGAACTCAACCAAACAGGAAGACTCTTGCTTTTTCTATTTCAAGAACTCTTTGTATACAAGGAGTATGCATTTCAGCATAAACATGATGCTTTTATGTTCTTCCATTCAGACAAACATAGTTCAAGACTGCAAATTCTAAAAGAAAAATGGAACGATTTGAAAAGAAGGCGAAAGAACAAATTTACAATCACAAAGATTAGACCGCTTTGCCTTGTTAAGAAGGGCATTTTCAAGTTTCTTCTCAAACTAATTTCCTGGCTTCTCTAGTGACCCTGCAACAAGAAGAAAGAATGTCAATTTATTTAGCATAAAAATGCATGCATGAACAATACTTCAACTAAAAGTGTCACGTTTAGATTCAGGCCATTCCAATAATCTTGATGACCTCTCAGGCAATTGGATTCCTAGCAGGGTTGGAAAGAGAGAGAACAAAAACTCCAAAAAGATTGAGAAAATTTACCTCGCCAATTGAGTGAGCTCGGGTTCAGCCAATAGCAGGTCTTCCAATGGTGTGTGATTCATTTCCCTATTACTGCATAAAAACACAACCGTTGTTAGCTAATAATCTACAAGGAATACTAGTTTGTAAACAATGTCAAAGACATAGGAATACATATGTAATTATTTATATGTGAAAAAGAATTATCAAGGGTGTGGAACATGTGGCACGACAATCAAATCACTTAGGACAAGCTTAACAACAGGAACTAGTCCCTTAAGTGCAGCAATGCATGTACATATGCATATACTTTGTGGATTCAAGGATTCTCCATCTCTTCCTCCTACAAGCTTCGTCTTCTCTTCTCCTAATACCTAGTGGATTCATGGATCCTTCATCTCTTCCTCCAATTACCTTGTGGATTCAAGGTTTCCCATCTTCAAAACCCCACCCCAAAAACAAAGGTTTTATGTCTATGACTTTGAGACCCCTTTTCACGTATTTCATGAAGTTTTACATTTTTTTCCATGCAAGCAAACATAGCCTAAAATGCAATCGTTTAACCCCCTGAACTTACCTGAAAAGTGCCTCCATCTCACATCTTACAACTTTAATATTATGCCATCATGGGAGAGAAAGAATGCAATAAGGAAATAAACATACCTATAATCGAGAGAAAGAATCCTATGGCGAAGTATATTATCAGCACTGATGTAAGTAACAACCAAGCTCCCAGCATCAGGGTGGGGCCAGCTCCGTGAAGTAGGAAACCTGAGTATGAAGGTTCCAGGCTCGTGGAGTCCCCTAGGAGTTCTAAGAGAAAACTCTGCTTCTTCCTTTGTAATCAAGCCTTCAATCCACCTTGGTGACATAGATTCCCATATTGATTTCGTCCAATCTCTTGACAACGTATAAGCTACAGGGTACATCCAATACCACATCTTATCAAAATTTTCTCGAGTCATTACGTCCTGGCACCCGGCGATTCTATGTAGAAGCTCAATATCCTGAATAATTGAGTAAACGAGCAAATAAGTTTCTGGTCTATGTTGTTTTACAGCTCAAGGACATGAGTAGATGATTGTGAAGGCTTGTAAATCCAACTTTTAGCAAACATATGTCAATGTCCGCTGACTTCTGAAATTAGGTGAATGAAACTAAGAAATTTAATGCCCGCTGACTTCTCAGCCATACAAAGGCAGTGTTTGTTTTTGCCTCTTAATTGAATTTGAGTTCTGAAGTTTGATGCATATAATTTTTTTTTGCATTATTCAGGCCTCTGATTAGATGAAGAGGCAAACAAAAACACCCCCAAGTAAATAATAGGCTTCGCACTAATATAAGAACCAAACTCTGTCAAGTTGCCTATTTCCTATAACACCAAGATTGGTAACACAAATATGGACCCTCATACCTATTCATTCATTAGACAAATAAAAAGCATTCATATGATACCTCTTTTAAACCATTTTACCCAAGTTAATCTTTTTGAAGCATGAACATCAATTTTTACACGCATTGTTTTCTAGTTCTGTTCTTAAATGCCGATTATTAATTCCAAAAATCAACAAAGAACCAACCTGTTCTGTGAGAGCCCTCGTACTGCAGCGAGATATCCTCATGAACAGCTCTTCAATCTCAGCAACTGTATCTTCCCAAAGAACCTCACTGTTCCCTTGTGAAATGAGATCCCAAGCATCAGTTCCATCTAGTAACAATCTCTTTGCAATCGAAATTTGGTACCTGAAGTAATGAAATGGGTCAGAGAAAATTTAAGTCCCATCACGTATGGTAATAGTGACATATGATGCATATGGAATGCTGGCAAGGGCAAAGTCCAACCAATATCAAGTTTATTAGGAGCTCCTACACCAGAACTGTAACAACAAAATCCATCAGGTGACTCCAACCTGTTAGTTTCTTTTTGACAGTTGGGATAATATCAAGAATGACCAAGCAAAAAGCCTAAGGGTGTGTTTGATTGCAAGGAAAATTTGCTTTGGAAAAATTACAAGAAGAAAGAAGAAATATGAGAGGAAGTGAGAAACATTTTCTCCATCTTGAAGATGACTCTGTTTTTGACAAAAAAAAAAAAAATCTTATCTTCCCCTTAAAAAATATTTTACACAATTTGTATCAAACCAAATGGGAAACTATGTAACAATGTCACATATACTGGTGTCAGAAAAAAAAACAATATATGGGATCTGCGGGACACGCATTTACATTTTAGTCTTATTTACTTGTTCAACAATAAGTTTTGATTCTTTTGAATTATGAATCATAATATGTTCTACTAATCTTGTCATAATATGTGTGCAACATTCGTAAAGAAATAGAAAATATGTGAAAAAATTGATAATCTTAAGATGGAGTGTCTAATGGGAGTAGCCGTGAGCATTGACACGCATATCTGACACGCATGTGTCAGGCACACCTTTTTTTGTATATTGCATAAGAGGATAGTTATCAACACAAACTTTATCCTTCATTCTCTTATCCTTTTTCCTTCCTCTCCCCTTTCACGTTTGGAAATTTTTCTTGTAAAATTATTCCTTGGAATCAAACATATGTTAGGAGAATATAAAAAATGAAAAGTTCGGCCATAGAAGTGCAATAACTGTGGCACATATGAGTCAAGGCACAGTAGAAGAAAGTAAAATCGTCCTAAAGCGTGATGTTATCCTTTATCGCACTGGCTCATTTATTGAATTGTCCAACCAAGTTGGCAATTCTACTTTAGTTTATAATTTCTGGTTTTAAGCAGTATGCAAGTTTTTAAATTTGTTTAGAATGGGCTAGTTATCAAAGGGTTTGCTATTTCAGATTGTTTCTGTGGTTCTTAGTTCCCTAGTTTGATTTCTTTGTTAACAAGTATTGTAATCTTTTATCGCACGCTAATTTATTGAATTGTTCAACCAAGTCAGCAATTCTACTTTAGTTTATAAGTTTGGCTTTAAGTAGTATGCAAGTATTTTAATTTGTTTAGAATAGGCTAGATATCAAAGAGTTTGCTATTTCAGATTGTTTCTATGGTTCTTAGTTCCCTAGTTTGATTTCTTTGTCAACAGGTATTCCAAGCGTATAAAAGGCCAGTGACTGAGTTTTATGCATTCAAGTTATAATGAATTTTCTCTTTTAAATTATCTCCTTTTAGTTCCAACAGTAAGAATAATTAGCTAATGTTAAATTGATGAAAGTGTATTTTCCTTGACTGATTCAATGACTCCATGAGGATTTAAGTACACTAGAATTTCTAAATGAGTTATCCAGAAAAGATGCCCTATTGCTACTGTATAAAATAATGAAAAAGGAAAAACACACTATTACTCAACACCTAACAGCTATAAGTGGCACGAGGAAGCTCTTTGAATTGCAAGACCAGTCTTCCGATCTACCACTTCTGGTCTATATTCTAAGCAACACACATTTGCAGACTAGTCAAAGGAAAAGTCAATATGGAAGCTTACCGGTGATGGGCACAACCCGTGTACAAAAAAACTTGGTCCGCAAAGTCCATCATTTCCTGGTTGGTAGCATAGGTTGTGACCTCCTTGAGTAAAAGAAATCGTTCATTTGTGCCTCCTAGGCAGTACTTGAAAATGGTAGAATCTGCTATTGGATATCTGGTACTTGTAATCTTATAGAAGGCTTGATCTCTTGCTTGAACACTTTCAGAGTCAGATGGAGTGGTGTCTGATCCTTCAAGGTTTTCAGATTTATCCTCCAAACTTTCTGCAAATGCAATTCCACCCTGTCATGGTGAACCAGAAATTTTCACTTGTGAATGTTTTGAAAGATGTTGAAATGCATATATAAAGATTCGTTGCAAAGTATACAAAGACGGAAATCCTAAGCATCACAATGTGGTTACTGAACCTGCATCATTTTGGTTCTTCAAACAATTTATATTATAACTGTCTACGAGCTATTATCTATCTCAGATTCTTTGAACAAGTAATGATGTGAACTAGATGACTCAGTTACCTGATTAGTGTTCAAGGCATGGGAGTTATATATGTCATGAGGACGATCTGTAGTGGGGTTGGGCTGGACCCTAACATATGACTTCTCCACTCCAGCTTTGGCACGTTTTGGAGGTGGACTAGATTTTGATTCTCGGGCAGATATTATTGGGAGGTGTCCTCCACGTAATTCCTGAGCTTCTTGGGATCCATCGTCTACTTCCAATGACTGAAATCCATCAAGTAGATTGGCTGCATAAGTAGGCTTCTTGGACATAAGAAATGGTGTTCTGGTATTACGACTCCGAGAGATGCAACGGATTGGGTTGGAGTAAGCCTCAAGAAATGAATATCTGTTGTTTTTCGGTGAGCCAAACCGAATACGAAACAGCCTGTTGTCGCATTTGGAGGAAAGCTGGAAGTAAAAGAGAAAAGAAAAAAATAATATTAAGGCATCAAAATGTGAAATTTTATGTGAATGAACCAGTGAAACTAAAATCCACTAGGACCGCTCTCCAAAACAAAACTAAATATTGTGTCTTTAGGCATATCACACATATCAACTATAGTTGATGATATACCGTAACACGAATGTTGAGGCACTCAGGTATGTGACATATATAAAAATTTTAAATGTTGTCATTTTGGTTGGTTCCATGTAAAGAACTTGTATTTCTAGTTTCTACAAGATAAACCAAAAGCTATCCACGTAAGAAAAGGTTAGTTAACCCATAAGTCATATGTTAACATGGATAGTCATCTAGATCTAGAACCTTGAAGATTGAGATCGTCTTAGCAAAACCAGGATGACTCACTTCTGTCGAAAACATCTTGGCCAGACAGCCAAGGAGTTGCAAAGTATATCAGGGCAAGACATGTAACAACAAGTCGAATACAAATCAGTTTTAAGGCATGCCTATGTCAGACACAGACACACGACCAGTGCAGAGATTTAACAATCAAGGTAGCCTGATCTAATCAAAGCCAACTTGAAAAAAGGATTACCGTATCAACCAGCCTCTTAAACTATTGAAAAAGACCCTGCATTTTTCACATTAAAATTACTTTTTATCATGTGATGGTGTAATACAAGTAGTTGCCTTCTGTGAAAATACTAAGTGGTTTCTATTACTTTCTACCCATGTAACAACAAAATTTCATTTCAAAAAATAATCCCATGTCGGACAAGTATTGGACTACCAACACGAGAACACGCATTGGACACTCCAACAAGATACTCCAGGCTTAGATCATCAGTTTTTCATACATCTTTTGAAGGTTCCAATTCTTTGCAAATGTTATAACATTATGGCAATTAGTAGTAAATACGTAGCAATGTTGATATGCAAGAATATGACTAATAAAATCAGTTTATAGCTGGAAAAAAAAAATAGTATTGCAATGTACAAGTGTGTCCCTGTGTTTGTGGTTTTTAGTAACTTGTTCGAAAAGGATACCATTGGTAGCTGCTATATAGATTTCTATACATTCCCAACCCCCCACCCACCCACCCACCCAATTTCCAGAAAAGCTTTTCTTGCTGAGCGGCTAGGTACTATTTAATAAAAGATGTGGATGTGCCAACATATTCAGGTTCTTCAAACACACCATGTCAAACACTTTGTGCCCGCATCATCTAGGTCATCCCTGGGATCAGATCAAGTGCTTGATCTATGTTTCTGGAATTCGGGTAACAACTCAGTTTTGTCTATTTCAATTCAATTTCTTTCTTGTTTAGTTATCTCTAGATTATCCTAGGAGTTATATAGTGACTTTCCTTATTAGATTACATAATAAGGGTTTGTCCAAGTATTAGGTTTCTACAGTAGCGGAGCCACATACACAACATGTGGGGCACTTGCCTCCCCTAAAATTTAGGAAAGTGTTTTATACTTTTTGTTTAATAATTTATTTTGTCACTATCCCCCCCCCCCCCCCTCCCAATAATATCGTTAAAAAAAAAAACTTTGCCCCCCTACTTCAACTCGAATCTTCTATCTTCACACGTTTTTTCTCACCAATGAATAAAAAACAACCTTCTCACCAGTTGCAAACAATGATAGACCCACCATTCTCTCTCCACACCACCTATTTTCATTAAAAAAATTCACCTTTCTTCAAACAACTCACACTATCCCACCTTTCTTTTAACAAAAAAAAAAAAAAAAAAAACTCGCACTATCCCACACACACACACAGAGGAAACCAGCACACACGACCATCTCGGCGAGTCAACTCCTCGTCAAGCCGCCACCCAAATCATTTCTCTACAAATCCTCTTAGACCCCTCTCTTGTTCAAAACCTCTCATTTTTTTCAACCAAAACCCATCTTCTCTCCTTAAAATCACTTATTTCAGACACCAATTTGAGTGTTCTTCAAAACCCACCGAATTTGAAGACTCTTAAGGGGCAATTTGACGGCTATGAAGGATTTGGGGTGGCTTAGAATCTTGAGATGAAGTGGGATTGTTGAGTGATTGGAGAAATTTGAGTAAATGAAGAGTGGGGTTTTGGGTGGAGAGTGATGAATGTGATGGGATTCATATCCATGCAAAAGAACTTTCTTCACAAGGTATTTTTTTTAGTTGTTTTTTTTTCATTGTTGTTTCATTAATGATTTAATTGCTTAAATTTGCGTCGAGGAGGGTATTGGTGGGTTTGACGAAGAATTATAACTAAAATTAGGATCACTTCATCCAAATTTAGACAAATAATAGTAACAAAATTTCAAAAAATAAATAATTTGTTGTTATTAATTTTTAAAAAAATAAAAAATAAATACTAAATATCACTGTTCACTTTGCCCCCCTGTTGAAAAATCTGGCTCCGTCACTGGTTTCTAATGATGATGTTTATTTAGGTTTAGGAAGTCAGTAGGTTGTTTCCTGTTTCAATGCCTATGTTATATAAAAAGGGAAGAACATATGCTTGTCAAGACATGCTATTTGTAACACTGAATTTTATTCCAAAATTTTGTCTGATCTGTTATTATTTGTGACTCTCCTCTCGATTTTGCATGGATTAGCGAGTCCTGCTTTTCTTCTTATTTTACCGCGACTCCTTAGATGTTATTAGTTGTACACATGACCATGTCAAACTTTTACCTGGATCAGTGTCTTTGTTATGTGGCATGCGCATATTGCACCGCATCATACTGGACCCATAATGTTAAATTATCAAAGGGAAAGTATATTACCACCAACCTTTTTTATCATGTCACCCACATAAATATCTACTTATTATTTTTTATCACAAACACCACCACAAGTTCAAAACTTAGTCAACGTTAGTTAGGTTTCTTCCCTATATTCTTCTCGGTCCTTCAACATAAGTTCGATGTTCTTCAAGCCTCCAACACAAGATCAACGAAGATCTATTATAAAATAAATAAAATTTCTACTATCAAAACATTGTTTTTTTGTACAGTATCTTGGATTTATTTCTACGAAGTACGTTGGATTGATTTTGATTGAATTTATATCAAACTGAATTTTGAACTTATTAGCAAAAATCAACAAGGAAAAAGAATGATGTGTACATCCAACTAAAGGAGATGGGCACTTTGAAGTCGTGTTTGTGTCTTTTGGTGAAGATCAACACAGTGGATGAGTTCCACGGGAACATGAACCAACCTAATGTGATGGTGCCAAGCTTATTTATTGATATAAGGTTCAGGCTTTCCTTTTCACTCTACAGAGTCTCCTCTTAAGTGCAACAATGTGATTTGCAATAGTTGGGGTTGAATGAGGCTCATTAAGGGGTGCATCTCATGAAAATCAGGAGGAATGTGGAAGAGAAATCGAGATGACAATGCAAAGAAAACTTAATCGAACTTGCACGAGGGGATTGAAGAACGTCGAGTTTAGCTTATGCCCAAGGACAAAGAAAAAGAGAGAAAAAACCTTATAAATAATGGTTGACTAGTAGGTTTTGACCTTGGGTGTGTTTGTGATAAAAATAATGAATACTTATTTATGTGGGTGACATGATAAAAAGGCTGGTGGTAATATACCCTCTCTTATCAAAAGGTCCCACTTATGCTACACCAAAAGCCAGGGAGATCGTACCCAAGTGAATAGATCACGACATACAAGAAATTGTGGTGAATGGTCTTTAATGAATTCTATTACATGCATCATGGATGGTTACAATCACTTTCAAAAGGACATACAGAACAATGGGTAATAATGGATACCATTTTCTTGCATGTATATGTGCACCACTATAGATCATGACATTAACTGCTTGCTACTTCCAGTGTATGGAGGTAGGTGCTTCAAATGCCATCATAGATGAAAGCACCAAAATCTACCAGAAAGTGTCACTAACAGCATAACAGAAAGGCAATAGAGTTTATGATTTTCTTATTCAATCACCTGAGATATTTTTAGCTTGAAGGAAGCTCGACCATGCAATAATTTGCTTGGTCTTATAAAAGAAGCAAACTCAATTCCGTCATAGCTTGTCAAAAGAGGAGCTTCTGCATCATTTGGTCTTTCGACAGGTGCTCCATTGTCCGCATATATAAGTGATGCAACAACCTAATCACAGCCATAGATGGGCTATTAAAAAAAGTGATAAAACCAGAAATGAAAAGTAAACAATATTAGAGTTACTCGTAATTCATAAAAACTGCAGCAAAAAGCATAATACCTCCATTTCCATGTTTACAGGATGGCCAATGGCATCTAATAAAACAACATCCAAGGTAAAATTCCTGCGACAAGATGCCTGTAATACAATGGAAAAAATACTGGAAAGTCAAGAAAATAATATTACTAGATTAAAATGGGAATGACAGATCTTGCTTCCCAGCCAAATTATAGAGGCAGCTTAACTTTTAAGGTGAACTGAAAATGAAACCTTGGGTGCATAAGATTTAAACTTCAACAAAAACAGTTCAAATTTTTTTAAAACTATTTCTTATACATATACCCACAAGACTTTTTTTTTTCAGATGAATAAAACAGCAACATTAAAACCAAACGAGAAGCTCCGAAGAAAACAAGTACAACAAAAGCATACATTGACGATTTTGTAAGGCAATGTGATACTTTGACTTGGGCATCGGTTAGAGAAGAAGGGGAGGTGATGACGATGTGGGACCAAGTACATGGTAAAAGACTAGGACTAGAAAAATGGCTTTTGAAGATGATGGAGTGGAAGATGGAAGGTGGAAAACATGGAGAAGGGATCACAATTGATAACAATTTTGAAGTTGACATTGGTGATTATGGAGTATTTCCTTCGTACGTATTCTGACTATCATGTTACTATGTATTGCATTTTGGAACTTGAGATACTTTTATAACTTGTGATTGAATAAAAGTTTGAGCTTGCCTAATTATTAGTTGTAAGTCTTTCATCTTTGTGAACTTTGTCTTTGTTAATTAGTGATTACGTCACGTTACACATGGCTTTGTTTGGGGTCACCACATATTGTGAAGGCACTACTGTAAGAAAAAATATAAATTTCAGATTTATGGGCTTTTTCATTTTTTTAATCGTTTTCAATCTTGTGAATCATTTTAGTACTTCATTCAATCAAATTCAAGACAACATGGGCGATTATAAACCAGTATAGATTATAAAACCAACTGAAAAACACCAAAAGGAAAAGAATACATATATCACAATTGAATGTCTCAAACTATTAAGTGAATAACCTATAACCAAAAAACTATTAGCTAGTCTTTCTCATAACTCATAGCCACATTATATTAAAATTTCAAATAGGTGTAGTATATTATAAAAATGAGTGCTTTAGGGCTTGACCATTTCCCTTACCAATTCCACTATTATTTAAATGACTCTTCAATCAATTATTATGTTATTTGAATTGTGCTTAAGTATTCAATAAAACTATTTTTTCGAGATTAAAAAATAAAATTACACCTTAGTAGTGCCTCAGGCACCGTTTGCTGAGGCGAACCGTTATGGTGCTAAGATGATAAAGGCAGAAAAGGCACTGTGGAGCGTATGTGAGACACCATTCTTAATATTTAGCGCTTTTGGCGCCTCAGCTAAGCATTGGACAAAATAGTTATTGAAGGAAAGAAGGTTATTATGAAACTGTAGTGGATAACCTTAAGTCATAGAATCTTTCGATAGTATTTTCTTTCCATTGGAAAATGATCAATCCTTTCTAATCTAATGGAAGAATATCACATGGCGGTCTTGAAGCATACCACACCCAATATGTCGGAGAATGCCCATTAATCAATTCGTCCCCTATATAAGGAAAATAAGAAAATAGTAATTCACTATGAAAATTCACTCAGTTAGTCCTTAATTCCTTACTAAAGGAATTGACATCATCTTTGATGAACTATGTTATATGCGCGCAATCTTTCCAGATCATTATGTCTGAGCAGACGGAAAGTCTGGTGGACATATTGTAAAATTGAAATGGAAGGGGAGTAAGAAGGATGGGTTTTCGGTTTGTTCTTTGTTCCATGTCTTGGCCAATGAACATCTCCTCTGGAACACTTTGGAAACTTCTGTGAAATTGGTTTCGAGGCATGTGGTTAGTGGTTGGAAAAAGACTTTCTTCTAATGTGTCTACGCAAATAGATGTGTCTATGTGGATTCAATGCCGAGTCCTCCGCTCTCCTCTTTGTTCAGGTAGTTGACCTCTACGCATCTGGGTCCATATATGAGTTTCTTCAAGGCAGGTTGGGCTGGAAAGCACAGGAGCATCATTCATCTAAAGTCACTTTGGATATTTGTGTCTTTTGCGATTTCTTGGGGCATTTGGAAGGCATGCAATGCGAGAATCTTCAAGCAAGAGTCCAAGGAATCCAGGCATGCGGTTATAGACGTGATGCCTTTGCTTTCGCATTGGTATTGGTATCTCCATACCCATTGCTTAAGGGTATCATCCCTTTTTATTCATTGATAGCAAATTGAGATACAGTTTTATTTAAACCGTAACGAAGAGGGTGGTCTCTCCTTTTGTAGTTCGCTTCTCCATCAATACATTTTGAACCAATTAAGAAACAGATCGGGAAGAACATGTGAAACTGAATCGACTTGGAATCAATTTGTTGAGGGAAAGCTTCAGTACAACATCACAGTACTGGTTAAGATTCAGATATTTGGCCCTTAGGCCAACAAGAACTCAATTCTACACCCAACGCACCCCACACACCCCCATCCCCCCTAAAAACAAAAATTGTCCTCTATTGCCGATTTGAAGAGAATATGTAAAGGAGGAAAAAATTGAAATCGAAGGGAAAGCTCTGGATTGTGATGGTCATGCAAGTTAATCTAATCCACAGGGGACGCAGTCGTGTTTCGGAAAGGAGCGTAGCCCAATATGAGTGATGGTTGCGCTAGGATAACCCCCACATGGCTTAGAAAGCCAGTGAAGATTGGTAAATTTGCACCAATTCAGCTCAAACATTAATGAAGACACTATAAGAGTGGCCTTTGAATCCTGCAGGCAAATATTTGCTGATTTGAGCTAAAAAGGATCCCACACCTCCATGGGTGATAGTCAAGTGAGAACACTATGGGTGGTATGGCAGTGGGATATTAAAATTCCTTAACAAAATTTTCCACCTCGATAACCAAAGGCAGATAAAAGTTATTTTGGTGAACGGGTGTCCTTGTGTACTATAGCTAACGTACAATCATTGGCAATACTCATCTTTACTACCTATACAATACTCGTCTTTATCTCCTGTATACCGCGCATCTATGGAATACTTTCTGAAAGAATCAGGGGAAAGCTGGGTTCTGGCCTACGTGTGCCAGGTGGGGTGAGTGTCTGTTTTTGTTTTCTTTCTTTAAGCCTTCTCAACATCAGTAGTTTGTATTTCATTTATTGCTCCATTAGTAATATAATCCAAAACTTGTAGTTTTTCAACCTATAGTAAACAATACTTTATAGTTTTAACCCGCAAACCTGACTAAACATATAATCTGTGAAAGTGTTGGAAGCAATGAGAAAACAAGGAATGTACGAGGTCAAAAGCAAACTCTATTTTTCCTGAAAGAAATGGTCACAAACTTTTTTTTTTATTTTTAGGAAAGAAATTACGCTGCTAACTGAAGAGGGACTTAAAGTTTCCAATTGATAAAGAACTTGCTCTATTGTAAAGGGAATCATAAAGGGGCCATTTCAACCAATTACTTTAGTTAGATCTTCTGAATTCCTTAAGATTATGTAGTTGAATTAAAATATGACTTTGCTATATCTGAATATAGAACCCAGCTGAAGGCATTATAATGGTTTCAGGGGTCCATTAAAACCCTGTTTGCCCTTAAAAACTATGTAATGATAATAATAAATATAGATACATTGACATGTTTGTATAGATAACCTGGTGATCCTAGAAAATATATAATGTATTGTTGTATAGTCTAAACTGAAGAAAGCATCAAAATATTATTAAAAAAAAGATAATGGCAAAATTATTAAAATGTTCCACATATATCTAAAACACAAAAAGATGTATGTCCATCAAACATGAGAAATCCAGTATGAGAAACAACAGTGACGAAATAATAGTGTGAACTTCTACCTTTCCACCAACAATACTCCAAACTCCATCTCCCCCTTCTTCAATCTCAGATAGACATGAACTATCAATAGATAACTCCATCGGTGGGTTCTGCCATCAAATTGAAAATGTTTCTTCAATATAGAAAATAAATAGATAAACAATAATATTTTTAAAAAGCAAAGTTATGGAAGATTCCCTTATATACACACCTTAATGAAATGATCCTTAACAGATAACTTCATAGGCAAAATTTGAACATGATGAATGTAACCCTGCAGTCTCTCACTGTCTCCGTTGCCAACCAAAATTATTTCCCTTGAGTTGTTTAGGTTGGATTTGTCTTTCAGTGAGGAAGATAGAAGCTTCTCTCTCACTAACATCCCATTAATGTGAAGACGAATAGATTTGGAGGATACCTAAAATTAAGACATTGAGCCACAGCATTTCGTCAACATTAACATAGAGACTAAGATAGTAGACTAAATTTTAATGAGCTCCCACAGTTACCAAGAACCTTGAACCCCTCACATCCAGATGGTAACATATGGCTGACATAGTTTAGTATAGTATAAGCATAGTACACAGATAAGAGCTTAAAACTGTAGTAAGGGAGGTTGATTTTCATACATGGATTGATGCATTTTTATATAAGTGCTAAAAAAAGGCTGTCTTACAAGTAAATAGAAATACTACAATCAAATAATCTATGAGGAGTGAATAGAATTCATACCTCAAAACATAAATTATGTTTAAGAATTTACTAACACCAAGAGAAAGTAAAAGTTTGATAGACATAACCCACGAGAAAGTATGATAATTTAACTAAATGCATGTTTGAAGACATAAGCCCATACTAAACTCTGCAAATCACACAAAGTAGCTTCTATATAACTATTTGAAGGACAACTTAGGCTAGACTCTTCATCTGGGGTGTCCCAAATCAAGCTTTAGCAATGGGGAGTCAAATAAGATTATTAATTTCTCATTCAGATGTCCATTGGAGACAGCTATAATGATAACAAACCTCACAACCAATGTGAACCCATTTTTTCGATGGGCACTCGGTCTCCGCCGATGTGCATGCAATATCACTCTGAGAAGCAGAATTGCCAGGAAATGATGCCAACAATGGGAAGAGAATAATTTTTCTGTCCTTGTTCAATATAAGGAAAGGTGCGCTACCTTCAATGCCAGCATGCATCTGCATAACAAACACACATTAATTTTTCTATAATGAAGTTTAAACACATGAACACATACAAGAAAGACAGGAAGAGAAACCGAAATGAGAAGAGTCCTTTTGTTACTGTAATGCAAATATTAAAAATGGAACAATCAGAGATGAGTTTTGCCCCAATGTTAAACCTATGCACTGAACTAAAATCCACCTCGTCTTTCTATCGGAGTAAGAAATTCAGGCTATATAAATGCAAACATAAAAAAGAAGAAGATGAAAAGTTTTTGCTAGGGGAACTAGAAAATTAGTGCAGACCAACATGAGATACAAAGTAATAATCTATCCTATATCAAAGAATGTAGATGGATAGAATCCGACTTGAGTCATTCTCCAACAGGATCCTAGTCCTTGAAAGTACAATGTTGTTCATATTATTCTCACTACCTCTTTAAAGGGAAGGCTTAAATTTTCATAGCTTGAAAGCTAAATTTAAAATCCCAAGGACTGTAGCAAGGAGCTATTAGTCCATTACATAATAGTTTTAATTTACAATTATTTGTCAAAGCAATTCGTCAGTGCTATGTCGTGCTACTAAAGTGACCTCTCTCAACTGGATCCCTGTAAACTGTGATGAAGCATACACCATATCAAAGTACTGCAAAATTTTCAATCGCCACTAACTCTGACCTTGTTTCCTTCCCATTGAAAAATGACTATTCCTTTCAAGCCACATGCCCCACCCCACATGATAGCATAGGGAGTTAAAGACCAGGATGCCTTCCTAAAAAAAAATCACATACAACATACTCCATGTCAATACTCATACCTCCATGATTAAAGGTTTCATAGCACCTTTTAAGGCTCCCTGTCTAAAAAATCTCCACTTCATCGAGCACTCTCCTCAAATGAAAGTTCCCATCCACTGTCATCTCCATACCTTGGGGGGCAATTTCTCTGATTACATCCAACCTCGAGAAAATCCTAAATACTCTCTAAAAGCACACCACTCAAATTGGCTTACCCAAATTTTCTTCAGTCCAACCTCCAAAACACATATTTGGTCATTCCAAAAACGCAATGAGGTTATTGGAAACAGTTTTCCACAAGCTTGAGGAATCCACCCACGAATGTTCACATGATTGATCCCCAAAAGCAGATACCACAATTAAACCATCAAACTTTATAAAAACGTCTAAGACATTATATTTACAAAAAGGTGTTTTTCTCATTCTGGTAAATAGGTGGTCTAAACCGACCATCAAATGAACCACCCACCCCCAAAACTCAAAACATCCTCATGAGAAACTAAAGTTCCAAAACAACAAATGGGTATTTCAGATTACTGATAAAAACTTTAAAAAAAACAATTAGAAGAGAGAGAGAGTGAACCTGTTGAATAAGTATAGCAGGAGAGGTTATAGTAGAATTAACCAAGTAAATCCAAAAGCAAAGTGAGAATGTGGCATCATCTCTTCTTTCAATTTTCAATTTGAGATCTTTCAACAAGAAGTAATCATCAAGAACAAAGGGATGTCCTTGAGGAGCCATGAGATGAAAGTGACAATTGAGAAAAACTTCTCAACCTACCCTTCTCTCCAAGAGTCTTCTAGCAAGCTTGGTGAAGACCCAAAGCTGAGATGATTATCTTCTCTCTCTCTCTACTCTACTCTTCTGATGATTTCAAGGAGAGATGCAGCGACAAAAAGGGAGGGAAAGAAAAGAAAAAAAAAAAAAAAACGAAGGAGGTCAGTAGGTTTTCTCAGTCTTCTTTGTGTCTTGCTGCCTTTTGAGGTCTGTTGAAGTAGCGGTTGGTTGTCTCTCCTGTATTGTGTGCTGTCTCCTCTGTTTCTTGTTGAGGGCTCAAATAGGCCTCAGGCCCATGCCCATGCCCATTGAAAGCACTATTAGTAATTTTCCAAAAAAAAAAAAAAATTAATTCTAAATTTCTATCTCAATTTCATAAGAAAATGTTTCAATTTGGTATGCTTATGTCAAATCTTTTCTCTTTCCCTCGGAATATCATCCTTAATAGTTCCATAGAGAAAGATTTTAGTTTCGATCACATGTAACGAGAATGTGTGAATTGTCTTGTCAGTTATAATAGTTACGTCGTGTGAAATGTCTTGTTAGTTGTTATAGTTATGTTTTACCAATATCCGCTATCACAAATACAATAAATATGACAGGTGTCAGGACTCAAGGTCAGAGGCCTTCTTAATGATCTCAAAACTCAATGTTCCCTTTTGAAAAGTGCCCAAATGCTTAGCATGATAGCATCTATATTATAGGGGGAATGTTTGAGCTCTTGACTGTGAGGACGTGTTGCCTCCATTGCATAGTCGGGCCAGACTGTATCGTTAGCATTTTTATTGTTCTCTTTGCATTGTTTTTCAACTTCAAACTTGTATTTCCATCGATCGATAGCATCGAACTAGTCTTGAGCAACGTCCATCCGAACGTTCCTCCCCATTTGTAATCTATTGAATGTGAATGAGAGCTTTTACTGACTATTGTGCATTGTTATATTGTCTACAGATTGATATTGTGCATTCTCAAGTTAATATTTGTGCCCGTCAACGTAATTACTCATAGGCTTACTAGTGAATTGGATAGCTAGTGCTGCACGGATTGCTAGTCCGTGACAACAGGTATATTAAATGATATTTTAATTGAGTTTTCATAATAAGAGTGTGAGATCAAGTGTTATAGTAATTATATCATAAACGGATATTAGATTGTAATTTTTAGTTATGACTGTCATTTCATCAATCTATGGTACCATGAGATGACATCTTTTTCGCATTGAGATCTAGGATATTGTTCACAATTCAGATCAATTTTAAGTAAATTTGTCATTTAAGAGTTTTCATACCAGACAACAATCTTCATCAAATCGAACCAAGAAATATTTTCATCAACTGAAAATTAAATTGACTATTATATTGTGTATTATTGTATATATATGGTACTATATGTTTGGTTGTTTATATAACATCAACTTAGTAATCCCCTCGTGAGAAAGTTTTCCATTGTGAATATATATATATATATATATATATCCTCCCTCTCCTAAGATGTTAGTTGTAAACACCACATTAAGGTCCCAATACTTTTTTCATAATCAACATCGAGCATTATAGGTCATTTATGTAAAGCTTTCACTTTACTTGTAGACGCGTCATGATCACCTTTCAATACTACTAAAGATATTGTGGAATATATATTGAATAAGCCCTCCAAAGAGAGTTATTATTGTTGTTACATTTATCCTAGCTCTAAGTGACAGGCTAAAAATGATCTCCTCTTCAACCACTATTATTTGGTCTTATACGCTACAATTTCATCAATGAACGATGTTAAAGTGACCGAACTAAAGTTTACCTCCTCTTAAAGATCTTAACACAAATAATGGTGTCGATAATCTGGCTACAACAATTTTACTAATTCTAGTGCAAATATCTTCATTGGGAGTTGTGTTATTAAAAAAACAGTTGACACAAGTTTCAATACATTTAATACAAGGTTTGTTGGGCATGGTGGTTATGGGTTAGCTACATATGTGGTTCAAAACGAGGTGTTATGTGTTTGGGAGGGAATGTTGTAGTTTAATTTGTTGTTAGATTATTGGATTGGTGTTTTTTTAATAGTTATGAGAGCTATTTATTTTTAAGTTAAGTGTGCAAAAAGAGTTAATCACTTTATACTCACCCAAAAAAATAGTTGGTAAATCTGTAGCTCACTTCAGAACTCGTACCTTTAGAATCAACAATATTTTAGTTGTTTCGGTTTGATGTAAGTTACGACTCTTCTAAAAGAAAAAATGGTTTTAAGTTAAACAAAAAAATAATTTCATTGTGTTTTCGATTTTTTGAATCAAATGAGGCAAGCAAAACTTGGCTTCTTCAAATATTCAATATTAGTTTTAAGTGCAGTCATGACTTGACCTCACCCTTCATAACTATAGTTTTTTGTTATAGACCTAGTTATTAACATTTCGTTTAATATGTGATTTTCTTATTCTCTCAGTGATTATTTTGTTAATGGTTGAGCATTTGCTAGAAATGTTGGCGGAAATTATGAGAAACTATTGTTCTTATTTGAAATTAAGAAATTCGACACTTATGTGCGTAAGTTACACATTATTAACTATGCACTGGTAATTGCTCAATACCTAATCAATCTACTTTTACTGTCTTTCTATATCATATACACTTTGTGAGATAATTAAGCTTCTATGAAAATTGAAACCCTAACTCAACGCACTTAAAAAATAAAACTAAAAAATCAATAATCTAATGAATCAAAATCACATAAACAAGAGGTTTAAAATATATTTTCTTAAAAATTGATGAATTTTCAAGCTCCATGATTTATTTTATCACAAACTGACAAATTTGTTAGGAATGTAAAAAAATAGTAAATAAATCTAGATTAAAAAAAAAACAACATGGGGGGATCCGTTGAGGCAATAGAAAGAACTCTCAATTGTTTCGAGAGCAATAAGAAGATAAAACTTTGGGGAGACATAAAACAACAACTTATAGACCAATTTGAAGCTTTTTCACCCACGTAAACCGAGCAAGAGTTTCTCTATTATTTAATCTCATGAGGAGCCATTGGCCCTTCAGTAAAGTACGTGATATGTAGCACCCGCTAATGATAGAAGATTATTTCATTTGACAAACTCCAATTTAGTTTATTTATCTTATTAAGTTGGAGGACAAAGATTGTTAGTCAAGTGGGCGAATTTGATTTCTAGTTGTTTACCATTGGTCTCTCTATTGGATTGATATTTAAATCGTTAGTTCGTATCTCTTTATTAGACTGAATTTGAGAAATTATGGGTTCCATAATATGAATGTCTTGTTTTTTGCGAAGCTTACGGTTAATTATATAACAAGGGTCAGAGTTGGAACTCAATTATGGGTGTTAGGGTGACCAACCTGACATTTGACAATATGGTCGTTATATAAAATCAATGTTTATTTACACTTTTGTATGCATAACTTAGGCGTACATCAAACTAAATACATTTATTTTCATAATTAGACGTTTGCTAAAAGTTTGGGTCTTGATTGTTTGTTCAACAACCCTGATCAAGGCCAAACTTCACACCTCACCTGGGTGAAGATGATGTGTGAGGTTGGATCCCTTTGATACAACGTGTTTTAATGTCATGCGGGTCTTGAGCCCAAAGCGAACAATATTGTACCCATGTGGATCAGGTCACAACACAAAAATTATAAAATACAAATTAATGCAGTCTATTTATATTTAGGCTTTTAAATAGAAAATAACGTTATAATTTTACATTAATGATAACTATACATAAATTTGACTATGTAATTTACACTATATTAATGATTAATTTCATCTACAATCCTAAATCAATTCACTCACCTAATTAAAATAAGAATAAAAAATTAATCCATAAACATAAAAATTTAGGATGATATCTAAGTAACTAAGAATTAAATAGAATTTTTCCTTTATTAGTGTACTTGATATCTAAGTAGCACTGTCATTGTATATTTCTACTCAAAAAACAACTATTGAAAAAATAAAATGAAGATCTTTGTTTGGATTTTGGAGTATTTGAAAATTGGAACCAATCTTTATTATAAAAACTTGTAATCGTAATAATAAATATTATCACCAAAATCTCTACGGTAAAAAAAAATAATAATAATAAAAAAATGATTTTTTAGTTGAAGCGGTCGCTTTGACAACTTTACGATTTAGCATAACCGATCGTTTCTTTTCGCTTTTGGTTTCGTTTTTTTGCTTCAGTCAAAGCAAAGTGTGTTGTCAAAAGCGAAGCTTGTTGTCTCAGCTTCGCTTCTCGCTTTGGTTTGTTTTGACTACATTGGTATTGTGGGTATTTTAGTTTGTATTTATAATATTTATTTTAGGTTTTTCAAGTTTGCTCCATTAGTTCATAGTTAATTGAATTTGTCCTCATTTTAAGTTTTAATTGAATATAACCCTCATTTTCTAAAGCATCTATGAGGCAATGATATTGACTGATTATTATTTTGTAATGGACTAAAACACCCTACTTCAACCAAAATGCACCCAACTTGTGAATTATGCATAACAACTAATTGAATTTGTTCAAGCTAGCTTGTCCACAAAACCCCCTCTCTTGGCAGGCTTTGCAAGCATATTTTGGTATATAAACCTTCATAATTCAACCCTTTATTTATTTTTCTTTTTTTTTGGTCAAACACGAATATGTTTATTAAGGAAAGAAAAATGAAACAAAACAAAGAGAAACATTCCTATATCAAAGAATGCTAAGACACCATGAAAGTGTCAAAACCCAAATCCCTAAACAAATTACAAGCCGAACCCATCCTCCACAGCAATCCTCTAATCTCGATAAAGATAGAGTGCTCTGATATGTTGAGTCATTCAAATACCCTTTTATTTATTTATTTCCACACACACCACATGAGAACGTGAGGGACCCTACGCCATAACCACTCCCCCCGAAGGGAAGGATTAGCTTGAGACCACCAACTTAGCCAATCTAAAATGGAGCCTTGAAACATCAAACTCAAACCAAATTCTGACAATAAACTGCTCTAAATGGATTTGGAGAAACTGCAGTGAATCATCAAATGGTCCAGCATCTCGTCAATTTCATTGCAAAGCACACAAAGACTCTCTGTGTGGATTCCTCTTTTCCTTAACCTATCTTTAGTCAAGATCTTCTCATGCAACACTGACCTCTATTTCACTCGTCGTTTAAATGTTTTGCCCAAAGAGGTGTCAAATAAGTGGAACCCTTTTTGGATGAAAGCAATTAACCATGTCTAATTTCTGGCTTTAGAGGTCCATATAAAGCTATAACATCTTTGTGCACCCAATTTCATCCTCCTCCTTTAATCCTTCCATGACTCTATCTCTCATTCTTAGTGTTTTGCTTTGATGTTGCATAATCAAGTCGGAGAGACACAAAATACATATTCTTCAAGGGGTTTAGAATTTAATTTATGGGATACCCAAAAGGTATTTGTTTTTAGTTATAAATAGAGTCATAAGTCTTAGAGGGTGTTGGTTTTTTGTTATGAATTGACTCAACAACCTTAATAAAAAGTGAGACATTTTGAAAAGAGTATTTGTTTTTAGTTATGATCAGAAGTTGAGGTTATGATTAGAGTAAGCACTATCGGGGTGTTGATCACTTAGCCTTGAGTGCTTGATGAAAATCCATTCCAATAATAACCTCACAATAAATTTGTAATGACTATTGTGCTACCTTTCTTCTTTGCCAACCATCCCTACATTCTCTCTATCACGCAAGCAGTGTCGCCACCGCTACTACCACCCTCCCCTCCCTTCCTCGTTTTCCTCATCTTCCTTTTTTTTTCTTGATATTGTATCAGTTATGGAGAAGGATATAGGGTTATTTTTTTTTTTTGTGGTAATGGAAGAGAGATTTCCATGGTGTTTGAACGACAAAAAACAGGTAGAAAAGGGGAGTTAATGTTAGTGATTTGTGCTAGCAACGAGAGTTGTGATGATGGACAAAAATGTAAAATAAAATTGAAATCAACATCTAAAAGTAAATACTTCAATTTTACAGTTTATAATCAACAACTTATTCAAAAATAAAACAAACAATTTATTCAAAACCTCCAACTTCGTTAGAGGTCAGCTTCTGAACACTTAAAAAAAGAAAACACCGCCTTATAGAGGATTATGAATTCATGTCCCTTGAGCCATTGTTTTTATACCTCTTATAAGATAATAATAAATAAATAAATAAAACTCATCAACTTGAGTATTGCATCTGAGGATTTGTTTTCTGCCCTTTTGTTTGGTTTGGTGAAGCTTGCATATGTCGTGCGTGTGCATTTGAAGTGGGGTATTTTAAAGATTTCAAAGGATTTTAATGGATTTAAAATGATTGAATTTTGTATATTTTATAAAGGTTTGTTATGGATTTCTATGGATTCTTATAAATTCAATGGATTCTTATAAATATGTTATTAGTCATAGAAAGCAATGAAATTACATCATCTACATTGTTATCCATGTCAACACAAATCATAAAACATATTTCAAAACATCAATTAAACAATTGTTTGTATGCTACAAAATTTTTATTTTAAATTTAAAAAAATTCAAATACATTGAAAATTGTCCAAAAGTAATACAAATAACTATTTTCCTATTTTTCTTTTTGAAAAGAAAAGCAATGCAAATAATTCTCCAATAAAAATACATAGATAAACCAGATAAAAAAATCGCCATCTTCATTGCTTATCGTTGACTCCTGACACTCACAACATATACCCACATATTTGAAGTTATAGTTGCTCTCCATTCATTAGCTTTATCTCGTTGTTGATCTTGCATTTGGAAAAAAAATTCTTCTTATTTTGACAGTGATGAAGGCTCATCGTATTCTTCAATTGAAAATTCATTAGAACGACACTCTTTACGAATAAATTTGTGTAAAGCTACACATGCTAACACTAACTATGTTTGTGTTTTATATCAGAAATTCTAAATGGCCTGGGTTTCCAGCCTGGGTTGACTGCCTGGGGGGGGGGCGAATTTACACCTTTGTCCCCCCTCTTTAACAACATTTTTGAAAAAAGTGTTTAAAAAAGAGGGGGCAAAAGTGTAAATTCACCCACCCAGGCAGTCAACCCAGGCTGGAAACCCAAGCCAGCTAGAAAAGCTCGTTTTATATATATGGAAATGAGTTCAATTGAGAGTGATATGGGGGGTTTGTTGATATTTGTCAAAAAGAACAATAACCCCAGAAAAAAGAGTGAGGGAAGAAGGGGAGAGAAAAAAAAAAGGGAAGGAGAGAGAAGCCAATGTGACTGTTGCTAAATAACACCACCATTTATGATGAAGGACACCACCAACCCCCCATTACTTTCGGGATGACACTCACACCCTCTGAAGGACACTATCAATATAAACAAAAAAACATAAACTCTATTTTCCTCTATTATAATATTTTCTATTTATTTTCCATCAATCACTACCACCACCTTTCATCCCATTCATTACCACTTCACCAGCGTCACCTCTCCTCCTCCTCATCCTCCATTTTCTTCTTCTTATTCTTCAACCACCACGCTACTACCACCTTTCCTTCTCCCCCTTTTATTTTTCTTCTAAATCAGTCACCACCACCTCTCATCCCACCTTCATCTTTTTATTCACATCATCATCCCCTCACCTCTTATTTTTATTTTTTTCCTCTTCCACTTCTTCATCTTCATTTTTGCCCTCGCGAAGGTTTTGGCAAGTGGAGAACCTCCACTCGCAGGAGCCTCCGCAAGGGCGAAGGAGGAAAAAAAACATGGGAGAAAAAGAATAGATGAAAAAACTATAAGAAGAAAAAGAAAACAAAGAGAAAACAAGAAAAAAAATCTGAATGAAAAAAATGAAAAGAACAAAAAACAAAGATGAAGAGAATAAATGTCAAGAATAAGAGAAAATAATAAGAATAAAATGAGAATAAAAGAATAACAACAACAACAAAAAACACAAGAACAAAAGAAAAGAGAAAGTGCGGGTAGGTAGTGGTAGGGCATGGTGGTGTGCCCAAAAGTTGTGGGGCCCTGGTGCTATTCATGTGAAGAGAGAAAAGAAAATGGAGAAGGGAAGGTGGTGGTGTCATTCAACAGATCTAAAAAAAGTGAGGTGATGGTGTCTTTTAGCGAAATTGGTGATGTTATTTAATAATGGTCAATACAAATCCGTTGAAATATGAGGGATGGGTGTTGGATTTGGAATGACTTATGTCATATATACTTTCCACTCATAAATTTTTCGAAATCCACAACTTTAACTATCCAATTAAAATCCACTTCTTATTGAATACCATGATTTTGGTGGACTTTTGACAAATATAACTAATTTTGATGGATTTTAAAATAATTATTTAAAATCTTTATTTAAATACCTATTGATTTACATGTATTATTTAAAATTATTAATTGAATACCACGAAATTTTAATGTATCCAAAAATTGTTCGCAGTCCATTCAAATCCGTAATTGAATTCCGCCCAGATAATCGATTAGAAAACAACAACCAGTAAAAAAAACCATTCTTATATTCTCTCGATTCTCTTCGGTTTCAGAATCTTCTCTGCATCTATCCTTCTCTTCGTCAGGGGCACACCCGCAGAGGGTCGCTTGTAAGTCTTTTTCCCTTAACTTATATTATGAACAATTGTTATCGAAAAACTCTGGGTTTCATTTGTTGGGTATGTTATATGCTTGTTTTTGTGAATTTTGGGGTTTTGGTTGGTTCAATCCATGATACATGGTAAGTTTTCTTTGAATTTTAGGTTTGGGTTTGTTCTATCCATGATCCATATCCTATACTTTTCATTTGTTGGGGTGCCATACTTTTTTCTGGAGGATTTGGAGGTTTGGGTTTGTTAATTTATGAATAACTCATCATCTATATTATGCCAAATTTGTGCTTCTGCTTTGATTATTAGAAACGTTGTACGAGACAAGCTAATTTGTTGATGTATTATGCTTACTGTTTATGAACAACACATGGTATGCTTACTGTTTAATCAATACATAATCATGTTGGTTCGGTGTTTCTGACTTGATTTACGAGTTTGGGGTTGGTTCAAGTGTGCTTGTGTGTGGCCTTGAGTCTATTAGAAGTATTTTGTGCGTTTGAGCGTCATCTGCGCACTTGTGTTTTTTGTGGCCTCTATGGTACTTGATTTTTGTTGGTTGTTATACATGATTATTAGTTTTCCGATCAAGTTCATGAGATAGATTTTTTTTTGGCGTTTTTTGTAGATGCCTGATACGAATTTAAGTTTATAGTTGGTTGGTAAGATAAAAACCTAGTAGTAACGTTTCAGGTTGTTTTAGTGTTTTTGTTTCCGGTGTTATGGTTTTCTAACTTTTAATCCCTATGTGTTTCTTTTGGTAGGGGAGCTGAGTAGCAAAGGGGTTTTTTGAACTTCACTATTTGTGTCGTGCAGTTGGAGACTTGGAGGTTTGAGATCTTGAAGGTGAATCATCTCTTCATTGGTAATTTCATTAATGTGTTATTCCTTTGTAGGTGAATTATTCAGTGTTCTAAAAATCGGCCTAGGCTTTAGAAGGTGGAAAATCGCCCAGATTAATGGCTGGGCGGGTTCTAGGCGGTCTGGGCGATTTTTATTTATTTTTATTTTTATTTTTATTTTTAATAAGGCTGATTGTGTTCTTATTTTATTTTTCTTTCCTCTTTTTTAGAAATAAACTATTTAATTGTTTTTTATTCAGTATATGTCTAAATGTAGCAAAGGATGATTACGTAATGAAATTCTCAAAGGATCTGCCGGTATCAATTTTACTAATGTATATTTTATTTTTATCAAACATGACTGAGGTTATTCATGCAATTTGAAGAAAAATAAAAGAGTAGGTTTGGATATTTGTCCACAAATTCAATTTTATATAAAGTACCCATCATGACCAACTTCATTCATTTGAGTTTTAATAAATTTTGTTCATGATTGTTAATTTTTCATGTTTTTAAATTTTGCATATGTATATTGGCATTAAATTGGATGTAATTGATAATGTATTATGCTTAACTTTTGTAAATTATTAAAGTTATAATATAAAACCTAAGACTGTCTAGGCGCCCGCCTAGGCACCTGCTCACCGCCCGCTCAGCGCTTAGCGATTTTTAGAACACTGGAATTATTATTAATTTTTTATTTTATTATTATTATTTATTTTTATAAGTGTAAGAATCAAGAGGTTGTACACTGTTTCTACATTGAAAAAGAACTCGCTAAGGAGATCGACTTGGATTCGCTAATGATGAATTTTGCACCGTTAAAAATCGTAGGGTGGCAGTGGCATTGAAATATGGTCTTGTAACTCTTGTTACATATGTTTTTTTGGATCTTTTTTGTAAATCATATTTGACTAGATATATTTATGCATACGAAGGTTTCATAGAAGTGTCTCATTGTTTTTGTTTTATATGTTTTTTTTTTTAAATTGTTTCTTTTTGTGCATATAAAACTTAGAAGAAACCAACCCCCCCCCCCCCCCCCCCTCCAACTTGAAATCCTGCCCAGCTAATGATACTCTTTTCGTCTCTCGCTCTTATTCAAGAAATTTCATTAAGGGTGCAACTGGTGATTTATGCGTGCAAAACTCTAGTCAGTAGGTCTATTGAATTTCAATGGTTGTGTTACCAGGTTCTCGTTGATTGTTTCGGTTTCAATTTCTGTTTGGTTGGGTTGCAGATCTACTGGTTGTCTTCGTTTCGTTTAATTGGTGTTACAGATCGTGACAAGGTAATTACAGCAATCTTGAAATATGTTATTTTGAAACTCTAGAACTTGGGACAGTTACTCTTTGAATTCTTTTGATTAGCTGGTTTTGATATGTTTCTTAATCTTGATTTTGATTGCAGTTGTGAAGAGGTTCCAAGTAATTCCTGATCAGCAAAATGGTTTCGTTTGAGATGAATGACAGGAAAAGTAAGTTGACTAAGCCACCATTCCATTATTTTATTGATAGATGTGATGATGTACTTCAATTATGCCTCTGTTGCTTAATTTCATGTACTTATTTACTTTGTTTATTGGAAATTTGAATCTAGTAGACAAGTCTTTAAGCAGAAACATGTATTAGTTTCAATTTTATTTGGTCCATACGCATTTTGCTTAGTCAGTTAAGGTTTTCCTTAATTGTTGTGAATGGTGAAGCGATCCCTATTCTTGGACATATGGGTAATATGGGGAAAGTCCATAATCAGTCTTTTTTAGAAGTTTGACTTATGTGGGCTGTGACTAGGGTTTATCGCCTTACTAGAAGTGATTACTATGAATGACTAGTTTTTGGGTGAATTGGATGTTGTGGGTGGGTCTTTATCTCTTATTCTCTTTACCTGGTTCCTTTCTAAACAACGGACTTATTTCAAACCATGAAGGAGTCAATGGATAGTTCTGCATAGACGTTACAATCCTTGAGTTAGAGCTTGAAGAAATTGAAAGATCTATGTTGGGTGGAAACGAGAAATATTGGCAAAAAGTAAGAACTGATCAAACAGAAGAAAAGGTTGGCTTAATGGAAAGAAGGGATAAGATCCAAGTGGAATTAGAGCATACAATCCTGGTAGTTGAATAACAATTGAGGTTGCACTACTAGTTGGGCATTATCAAGTTTGGGAATTAATTTTGAAATTTTATGTTGTTGTATAACGAGAACTGCACGTTATGACCATTCATTGACTTATAACTCGAATTCCAATGTTGTGGATTATCAAGGCTAGTTTGATGAGGGCAGTGCAATACTTCACTCCACCTCTATAGTGTAAATTTCTAAATTCTCATGTAACTGAGCAGTTTCTCTTAGGCTAACTAGTTTAATGGGGACTGCGAAGTGTGATAAGAATTTTTTTCCAGAATGCTGGTAGAAAGTTTGATAACACCAACTCTTACTTGATTAGCCCAGAATAGATCCCCTGGTAAATGATAGCCAACAATGCATTAGGTGAAATTATAAGGAAAAACAACTATAGATAGCATGCAAAATATGCTTGTCGAATGTCTATGATCACATTAGTTGGGATTCTTTATACTATGTTGGAGTTAGATATGGGTTTATGTAATTGGCTGCTTATCTATTACTAATAATAATTAATGGGGTCAGCTTTATAAATGAGGTGTAAGAAATTTGTGACAAGGGTAGCAGCATCACAAATGGTATCATCCTTTGGGGTATCATCATTTATGCTAAAGGAAAATGGATGTGGGAAGGTGTGTGCATGCTATGGTGTGGACATTACGGAAAGAGATGAACTTAGGAATTTTTTAGGGGATTGAAACATCTAGGGAGGTCTTAGTTATTAAACTTAAAACAACATATGGACATGGGAATATCCGTGGGGCGTTCTTTGGGATACTCAGTTCTATATTAGTATGAATGGGATAGGGTAGGGGTGGGCACGGGATGGGATGGGACGAGATAGACACATCCCTATCCCATCCCGTTCATACGGGATCGGGACGGGATCAGCATGCTCTGCTTAATCAGAGCATACTACAACAATTACAACATATTCTGAGCAATATCACCATGAAGTCATAACATTACTAAAAAACTAAAGATTCACACACTAAGCAATATACTAACTGAATGCAACCATGAACATCCATTATGCTCCTGAATCTTACGTTCAACCTGATTCAATCCCATTAGATCCACATGCATACTTACAATGCAAGTGTTGTGTTAAGCTGGATGTAGAAAGTCTAAACATCTTATTATTGTTGATCGAAGGCGACCTTACAAGGAGAGTTTGGAGATATTTTGAGCCATTATGATGTGGAAGTCCCGAGATCAAACAAAGTTGTACTCGCTGCTCAAGGCCTGGTTCATAAGTAACAAACGGGTTATCTCATTGTGGGTGTCTATTTAATTTGACACCTATGTTTGTGTTATGAGATATGACTTCAACACAACGGGGAGTTATTTGATAACAAATATGGAGCACATGCTGGCTACGTCATTCTGAATATGAGGCATTGGTTGAGGGCTTGCTATGTAAGTGTTTGTTCCAAAGAAAATCAGTACTAAGCCAAAAATCTTACATGTTTTGAGGCTGGAGATTAAACAAGTCCTGTTAGAATTGGTATTAAGCCTTCATTGGAACTTCCTTCCTGTAAGCTGGTATATATGCATTCCCTTAATATATATGCAATCCTAAAATAAATAAATAAATAAAAATATTAATAATAAATATTAAAAATTTAGCTCGGGACGGGACGGGATTGGCGGGATTGAAAATCTTCATCCCATTCCATCCCATTCTAAATCGGGACGGGACGGGATCGGGATGAAATTATTCAATCCCATTAAGACTCGGAAAAATCGGTACGGAATCGGGATCGCGATCGTGGGATGGGATGCCCACCCCTAGGATAGGGTTCTCCAACTGTAAAGTGTCAATTGGAAGCTTTTTTTTTTTACATTGGGCTTTATTTTATTATATCTATATATTTAATACAATAGAATATTGGTTCTCCTATAAAAAAAAATCTTAAATCAATGAATCACTATTGAGATTGTGAGGAATTAAGGATAATAGGCCTTCTTTACCACTTCCATTTATTTTGATTGTAGGTTTAGTGTGAATGAACTCGAGCGTAAGCTAATAATTTTTTAGCTCATGAGCCCTTTTACCTACTGGACTTAATAGGCTGTGGAGTGTGAACATGAATATTCTTTTAATCTTGAAGGAAAGAAATACAAAATTTTCACCCCCAATATAAAATGCAAAAAAAGAAAACAGGAGCATGAGTAATTTTGGGGATTGGAGAAAAGTTATAACGCATCTTCTTGAGAGAATTCTCGAGAGAATTCCAAGAAGTAAGAACTGTTATCTGTTAATCTGGAATCAGTAATCTCATTTGCAATCAAAACTCTATCTAATGATGATTTATTACCAACTCTAGCAAACTGGAAGGGAAAGATAATTTGAGTAAGAATAGAATTGAGCCAGCAGGAAAGAGGTATCAGGAAGGAATTGGAATGTAATAATATCGATTCATATTCATAAAGAAGAAAAGACTCTAAACCTTGGAAATGACTTTATAAATAGAGTTCAGTAGGCTGATAGGCAGTAGGCTGATAGGCCTAAACTTCATAATGGAGGAAGGCTCTTTGACTTTGGGGATGAGATATATACAGAGTTGTATTAAATCTCCAATCAAGAAACAAATCGCTTGGAAATCCATCAAGGCCAAGGGCTACTCTAGATTTTGCAAGGCAAGAAACACATCAGCTTCAGTGATATTGAATTGCAAAAGCGAAGAAGAGACATCATCCAGTGTGTTAAACATATATGGGTCAATAAAAGGTCTTCAAAAAATACCCTTAGTATCAAGATCTGTATAAAATTGGAGTATATAATTAGAGATAAGCTGATCAATAGAAATCTCACCCACATTTTGCAGGCAAGTGCATAATAAAATTTGAGATTCTTCTAAATTTCTTTCAGATCCATTTTATAACATATTCCATATATCTGATCAAATCTTTCCTAGAGCGTCTCATTACCAACCCAAACATCACAATGAGATTTTAGTTTGTCGCTTAGTGAGAATGGAAGACCCTTTCAAAATTCTTTGTTTGTGTTGGTAGAAATGTTTTAAAAAACTCTTGGAACACGCCTCGAGGTGCGCCTCAAAGTGAGGCGTATGAAAAACATCTTAACGTTTTTACACGTGAGGCATAAAACACACAGCTGAGGCGTGAGTTTCACTTGTGTGGCCATATAGTGGGGGGTTGGGGGGCGAATAAATTGGGAAATTTTAAGGCACGATTTTATTTTTATTTAAAAAAAATTTTAAATTAAAATTTTTTTTCTATATTTTCTTCAAAGAAACAGCAACAACAATAGGATCAGCAGCCAGCCAGCCACCACGACTTGTTTTTCTTTATCTTCTCTTCATTCTTTTCTTTATCTTCTCTTCATTCTCCAATGGCAGGATGTTGTTGATGATGGCATAGATTGCGATGATGCATTTCTTGATGTCTAGTCCACTTGAAGTGTTTGTGTCTAGTTGCTACATTATACTTTTTGTTTATGTTTTTATTTATTTTTTAATTTTTAATGTTGGTTTTTATTTTGTTGAGCTTAGACTCTTCGAGTTGGTTTAGTTTGGTTTGCGGTTTTTTTTTTTTGGAAAGCGAGCTGGGTTTTTATAGGATCCCATAACCTATCAACAAGGTGCGACCTACAGGTCAACACCATAAGAAAGTAACCATGCCGCCGGCGGGTCTTGAACCTAGGACGTGGGGGATAAACCCACACAGCCCTAACCACTCGACCATAACACCTTTGGCTGGTTTGTGGTGTTAACTATGTAGTAAATGCGGATAACGGACCCTTCGCGGTCCAGGACTGATTTAAGATTAAGTGTGTTAATTAAGGATTTAATCGGTCTACTTTTTCAAAGTATACATTTTTTTACCCTTACTAATGTAAATGGTAATAAATAACATATCTTGACAATAAAGATTAATAAGACAAGCATTATAAAACAAATTATGTAATCATATCCAAAACATCACACATTATAGAGCAACAACCACCACAACCCAACATGATGACAATCACCACTCGACAGAACAATTTCGATTTATCATCGATTTACCGATTTTTTGTGACACCAATTTCTCACCGATTAATTGCCACATAAATAATCCAGGGGTATTACACTTGGTTTCTTAGGAAGATTGGTATGTTTTGGTTTGTGTTTTATTTATTAAACCTTGGAGTGATATGAAATTTGCTTTTATCATTTATTATTATCTAAGTTTGCTTTTTATTATAGAATTTATATAGAAACATGAAATACTAATGTGACAAACTCATTCACTTGAGGCTTATGCCTCGCCTCACACTTCAGCCTTTGAAAACACTGGTTGGTAGTAATCTCTAGATGCTTCTTCCATATGAACTTTTGAATGATTTGAAACCACCCTAGGTGTCCATTTATCATATTTAGCTTCTATAACCTTCTTCATACTAGTTGCTCCCCATGCTTCCAATCACCTTTTGGATCATCTGGCTCCCTTGTATACCTCCAGTCACCTTCAAATGATTTAGCTTCAATCAATATTTCATCTTATTGAATGGAAGCTAGGTGTGGTTCTAAACAAAATGAAGGTTTTGGGATTAGAAGTTTGAAATGATTCAACCAGGATCTGTTGACTCAATGGTTATGGAGGTTTGGAGTTGAAAAACATGCTTTTGGAGGATGATGCAACAGTTTCTTCCTTTAAGAGCTTAGTAGTCAAGGAAAGTTTTCTATTTAAATAACAAGGTTTTCTTGATCAATTAGGACAAGAAAAGATTTTTGTTGGACACGAGTTTCCTTGACCAATTAGGACAAGGGAAGTTTCCTATTTGAATTGGGTTTCCTTGTTCAGATAAGACACAAAAAGTTTTTTTAATTAATTAGAAAATTAAGATGAACAATTTCCTTTTGGATGGGTTTCCTTGCTCAATTAGGACAAGGAAAGTTTCCTATTTTGGATGGGGTTTTCGTGTCAATTAGGACAAGGAAAATCCATATGGCCTTGTTCGAGAGCCTCAAGAGAAGTGTTCTTGAGAGAGAGGGAGAACCTCAAGAGGGTTATTTTTTAGAGATATTGTAGATTGAGTGCTTGTTAAGCGTTTTGCCTTAAGTGAGTTATTCTTGAGAGATTGTAATCATTGTTCTAAAATGATTGGAAAAACTCAGCTTTTGATATTGTTTTCACTTGATCCACATCAACTTAGAGATTATGTGAAAATAATAATAATATAAAAAAATTACACTATTAGAGCTTCTTTTTTCTCAGTCATTCTACTATATCTTGATGCCACAACTCTGTAATAGTTCCTCGTGAGGATAAATGAATATCCATCAAGAACAACTCTCTTGAGGCAAAACACTTAACAAAGCTTTCCATCTGCAGCTCAATGGTTAGAACTCAATGGCATGACAACTCAATGGTTAGAGCTTGGCGGATGGTATCACTGGGTCATGGGTTCAAACCCAGCCGGCGGCATGTTTATCAGTTTATGGTGTGTTGACCAATTATGGTCTTTGATAGGTTATGGGATCCTGAAAACCCAGCTGGCCTTCCAAAAAAAAAAAAAGCTTTCCATCTACAATATATCTCTCAAGAACAATTCTTTTGAGGCTCACTCTTTCTCAAGAACAATTGTCTCGAGGCTCTATCTCACGAGAACAAATATTTTTGAGGCTTTGACTTTTAATAATCCAATACAATACAAATGTTATATTTATAGGGATTTTCTTTGTCTTAATTGATAAGGAAACTCCATCCAAAATAGGAAACTTTCATTGTTCTAATTGAGCAAGGAAACATGGTCTAACAAAGAAACTTTCCTTACCTTAACTGTACAAGGAAACTCAAGGGGTCGAGCAGAATGGTTGGTTCTCCAAGGAGCTATCCTCTTCATATCGATGTGCTCTATGGAGGTCAATTATGAATCTAAAAACTAAATTCCATCTGAAATTTTCTCGTAATTGGGGAAAAAGGGAATCACATACACTTTTGGACCACTAGATGGTTAAACAGAAGGGTGTTAAAGGATGATTTTTAGGATGCTTTCTATCTTTCTTCTCATACTCAAAGCACAGCACAGTGAACAACACAACACAATGAATAACTTTAGGATGATTTTTGATAGTGGTAATGAAATGAGCTTGGGATATCACTCAAGAAGAGCTCGAATGATTGGGAAGTGTCTAGAACTGTGGATCTTCTTCAGATGCTTTATGCCACTCAATTCTTGGATGAAGAGGTCCGTTGGTTGTGGAGCAACAAGTCTTAATTCTCTATTCGGTCTTGCTAGTTGCTACAAAGTTTTGTCTTTTGATCTAGTGATTCCTCCTCTCCAATCCTAATTTCAGCTAATGTAAAAAAATCTTTGGTTGAAGCAGATCCCATCCCGACTGAATTTTCTCATTTGGTCGTTTATGCTTGGCTGAGTGCTTACACTTGGTAATCTTGGAAGAAGAGGCCCTCTCCTCTATAAACGTTGCAACCTTTGTGCGATTCATCGAGAGTCCATTGAGCGTATTTTGTTCATGTGTCCCTACTCTCTTTTTAGTCTTCTCTAGTTGTGGAGATGGGTGGGACTCTTCCCGTGGGTGTTTTTGGTCGATTTGTCAAATTTTCTTTTGAGGTTTAAAAGTGTCAAGGAAAACATGATCTATTCGTCAATTTGTTGAGGGCTTTTAGAACCGATGGTGGAGCATGTGAATACCATTAAATCAGTCCTTATGTGGTAAGAAGCAGTGTCGGGCCTAAGGGCGAACATCTTAAACTCAACTAACGTGGTATCCTTTGGGGAGATAACTTGTATATAACAACTTGCAACCATCCTGAACTGCAAGACAAGGACGTCGACAACTAAGCATTTGGATCTTCTACTTGGTTTTAAATAAAAAAGCTAGAAAGGTGGTGGAGAATACCATTGATAGAGTGCAGGGAAAATCGTCAATGTGGAAAGACACGTTTCAAAAGTGGGTATTCACCCTGATCAAGAGTATGCTTGGGAGTGTATTAGTATTTTGATGTCATGCAGATCTCAGTAGCACAATTGAAAATATATATGAGAGATTTTTGTGGGGATAGATGTACAATGCAAAGAAATGCCATCTAATCAAGGAATGAGGTTTGTTAGCTCACGAATAAGGGGGACTTGGCATAAGAAATCTGAAGATGTTCAATATGGCGATGGTGTCGAAATGGCTTTGGCGATTTTCAAGAATCGGCATTGTGGAGAACTGTGTGGATGAGAATTAGCGTGGAGTTGCTCCGTTCTCAAAGTTGATCTCTACCAACATATCTTTGTGCTTTATGCTCAATTTTCAATCAAAAATCAGATTTTCAGTAGGACATATCCTTCAGAGGGGAAATGGACGCACGGTAGAGTGAAATTCTTGAATGACATGGTGCATGGCGCATGGCGCAGATATTTGGAAAAAAAAATTAGCCATACGTATCACACGATAGTGACGATACACCAATGCATCAGATATACTACAATACATAGATATATCGTCCTTGTACAGGTGTCAAATGATTGAATTTGGATGATAGGCAATAACTTGCTTGTATATACGTAACATAAGTCATATATATCAGTGGAAACCTCCTTGGTTGAATAAGCTTTATTTATGTCTTTTATTTGCTGAAACATATATTATATGATTTTGCACCATATCTCTTACAATACATGATATCTTTAGATACACGCATCTCACATTTTAGGTTTCCCATACACGATAAGGTACGTGTTTTGATTACTATATAATATCTATGAGTTGATAATTTTAGAAGTTGTCGATGTTTACTTACGTTTGATTTTCACTATAGCTTACAATGCCACATATGGAAGAAATACCTTTTTGGTTTTTATTTTTGAGTGGCCCACCCAAACATATTCCTGGCTCCACCCCTGCAGGGAAGTGCCATTTAAGACTTAAACTTTATATGGGGATTCCTATTATATCCACATGAGGTAGCTGGTCCAACATTAGTCAAGGCGAGTGTCATAAGGATTTCATTTATTTATTTATTTCGGAGTCTTTATATGCTCACATGGATTGCTGGCTTCTGTACAATTGTATGAGTATGCTCCTATTGCCTTTACCTGTTATTACCTATGCTTACGCCCCCCTTTTTTTCTCACTTCATTTGCCACAATTATTTTATTTGTATTGGTGCTATGCTCATCTATGCACATATTAGCACATTTTTATCGTGATACATTCAACATAATTTAGTACATTAATTTTTTTTTTTTTTTTGAATTAAGAATTTAATGTTGAACATCTGTCTCAGTTGAAAAATATCGATCAACGCCTCTTGAAAATATAAAAATATTTAAAATCTGGTTTGGAGATGAAAGGTTCAATCTTTTTTACATTTGTATGTTAAAAAGTACACTACTTCCTATGTCTGCCATACGAGATAATGACTCGTTTACAAAATTTCCCCTACATTTCATGCAAGAGTTTAGGAGAGAGGGTCATCGGACCAATGGTGTGTTGGCCTAGTGGTTAGGGCTGTGTGGGTTTGACCCCCACGTCCTAGCTTCGAATCCCGCCGGCGGTATGGTTTGTTTCTAATGGGTGTTGACCTGTAGGTCGCCCAGTTGATAGGTTATGGGATCCTTAAAAAACCCAGCTTGCCTTTAAGAGAGGGTCATCGGACGCAACTTATATAAACCTGTCCTTTCAAAAGTAGATTCTTATATTTTCAAATATCTACTTAAAATGGAAACTTGTCCCCAATATGGTCAGAGCTATTAAAATGTCTTCCTGACAGCATCTTACTATATCATTTCTCTACCAAATACAATGGTTGTATTCTATAGTCTCAAATACGAGTCTGACTATCTCTGTATTTTTTTAAGCTTGTACATTTGTCATACTAGTTGCTGTTGGTTTGGTACCTAAGCTCTAGCTTTTCAGGATGATTCTTAACTTATTCATGTTCATTATTTAAATGCAACTGCTATTTGTTAGCCTCTCCTTTTACTTATATACATACCCACGCCACTTGGTTTTCTTCTTTCCAATCCAAGCTTCTCATATGAACTTGAAAATTTTGCAATGAAACAGAGATCGGCCTAGGCTTGACAGGGTTTGGCGTTTTTTTCTCGTTTTTGGGGATCATTTTCCTCTTTGACAAGGGTCTGCTTGCTATGGGAAATGTAAGTAAATCCAGTTTCATCTTGCTTATTATATCTTTTTTTCCCTCATTGCTATTTTGTTCTTTTTACTGTAGTCCCTGCTTAACCATCGTCTCTCTTATCTGTGACACTTAAATCAGATCCTCTTCTTGTCAGGGGTGATGTTGACCATCGGACTGAAGTCCACCATGCAATTCTTCATGAAACGCCAAAATTACAAGGTTCAGTATTCTTTTTTAACCTTTCATTTGTATGTTCTGTAAGCTACTTGTTTAATTGCCTCATATAACTTTTTTAAATGAATGGCAGGGTACAATCTCATTTGGACTTGGCTTCTTCTCGGTCCTGATTGGATGGCCCATAATAGGAATGATGTTGGAAGCATATGGTTTCATTGTCCTATTCAGGTATAAAGTTTGTAGTACACGGTTCTTGTTCAGTGTTATGTACACTAAACACTCTCAATTGCTTATCCTTGTTCAGCGTTACGTACACTAAAACACACTCAATTGCATATATGTGGATTTTCTGGTTTGCAGTGGATTTTGGCCTACATTAGCAGTGTTTCTGCAAAGAATACCTATTCTTGGTTGGATTTTTCAACAGCCGTTTGTGACATCGGTAATTAATAAGGTTCACTTGGCTGTTTCATAAAAAAAGAAAAAGACTGAATAAGTTATGGCTGGTTGTTTCGTTTCGTGCAGTTCTTAGACAGGTACAGAGGCAGACGAGTGCCTGTATGAGGATGCGAAATCAATGGGTAAACTTTGCTGGTGCGCTCTGCTTCCTGTGTAAGATGACAACTGACTGGGGTCAGATACATCTTGATTTTGTTCCTGTTATGACAGTAGAAAAATTGGTGGCAAATACACATTTATGTATAAATTCAGTGTTTGTTTTGTTAATTCTTTTTTTATCCGATCCTTGGTTTATAATCCGAATAGCCGCCACCTTTGTTAGTGCCATCGAATAGCGTCTCTCTTTAAATCCCATCTAACTTGGTTTTGATCAGTCTCAACTCTTTAACACGAGCCAATGCTGTTCTACTCTGCTGGCCTGCTTTGAACTTTGGTTACTGAAGTTCAAGTGATTGTTTCATGTGAATACACTTTATTATAACATATCATAAGGTTTTGATAAGAACTTCATATTAAGAACATGCGTGATTAGAGGAAATTGATATATATTCTTAGATGATTCCTATACATTGTTGAAGAAATAATTGAAGTAAATGTGATTTACTTGGCAACGAAGATACGAATTTTCATAGCAACCCCTTGTATATATATCAATTTCCTACCATTTATATTATTCAAAATGATACGCAAAACGCGCCTAGAACAAGAATATGTACCTTGAAGAAAATTTCTTATTTTTGACCTTTTGACAATCTAAGGGACGTTTTAATCAACTAATTTATTTGATGAAATGCTACACATATCCAAGCAATTCAGATTGCTAACTGGAATCAAAAAAATAATAAAATTTAAAAGAATGATAAACGAAATAAATTAAACAAGAATTGAAATAACGGAATAATTTGAAATAACATTAACAGCTATAAAATAAACATAACTAATAAACAAAATAACTTTTATATCATCAAAAACCAAATTACAATGATTAACATGCGCTCGTATTGATAAGTCCCAATAATACTAGAATTTAATATTCGCGCAATTTTTATTGGATAAAATTGGGAAAATAAAATAAAAATTGAGGATGTATATCAGTACATATTTGTAATAGAAAGAGAAATTGCAGCCAATTCAAACAAATCATCATTCCTCTGTGTCAATGGAGATGTCACACCTTTCTTCTCATGAAACCCATCTTCACAAGTAACAGGAGAATCAATGGCTGCACTAAGTTGGATGTTTGCATCGATATAGTTTTGTTTGTTGAAATTATCGATCGCAGATTTCAAATCATCAATAGCATCTGAGTATAGTTCCATGCAATCTTCTAAACAACTCTTAACATATGGATCCATAGTTTTTTGATCCTCCAAAAGCTTTTCTATGTAGGAAATTGTATGTGTTGCATTTGAGATTGCTATGTGCATTGATATTCTCCCCAGACCTCGAAGATTGGCTTTGTGACTCTTTGGAACATATTCGAATGATTTAACACAAAAATCATACTTAATATTTGCATCTCCTGCCGCAGATTTGTTGCATGTATCATAAATCAAATCAATTCCCAGAACACCATTGAAGGAAAGAAGAGAGAAAAGTATGGAGATGAAGTATAAGTAGAAGAGGTTGGCTACCATCTTTTGCTCAATCTAGTTTTGTGCTTGTTGATTTGGTTTTCTTGTTCTCTCTTTTGTTCAATCAGATTACTTACTTATATTGGTGAAGCAATGGGTCTTTGCTGAAAGTTTGAAAAGTTCTCTTCAATAAAAATAAAAATAAAACATATATATATATGTATTTTTATAGAAGAAAGTTATTTGAAAGAAAAAGGAACATTGAAAAGATGCCTATCTTATTATGTTTGTTGTAGAAGGGTAATATGTGGACATAAGTTTGGAGGTAGGTCAATAAAACTTGCCTTATCAACCATTTGTTATTTTCGAGATTTGAATTTGATTAGATGATCAAAATGGATGGTGGAAATCAACTTGTACAAACAAAGAAGAATCAAATTGTACAAATAAAGAAAAATCAAATTGAGAGAACAAAGCAATGAAAGTTGGATGTACAGTGCTTGAACAGCAAGAAAACTAATGTTGTGAGTTGTGACAACTTGGCAACAGAGCCTATCTATTATGAGATGGTGATTTTGGCAGAGATGTTGGTTCAACATTTTCACATAAGTACTGAGCAACTTTAGGTAAAGAATATAAATGATTTGATATGTCTCAATAAGTGATTATGCTTTATGAAGACAGACGAATAGTTGAGTCTCGTTCGTATAAAATACCACACTCAAAGGGAAATGAGTGTTTAAGTTTGTGACTGTAATTTCGTGGTCAAATGAGGTAATCTCATGATTTTTGAAGACAGTTGAGTAGTTGAGTTTCGTTTGTATAAAATGCCACACCCAAAGAAAAATGAGTGTCTAAGTTTGTGACTGTAATTTGGTGATCGAATGAGGTAATCTCATGATTTTTAAGACAATTGAGTAGTTGAGTCCCGTTCGTATAAAATGCCATACCCAAAGGGAAACAATTGTCTAAGTTTGTGACCGTAATTTGGTGGTCAAATGAGGTAATCTCTCTAGAAGAAGGATTACTAGATCACCATCAATAAAATGTATTCAATGTTTTCTATTACACATTTTGTTCAACATTTTACATGAGAAAACTCTATTAACAAAGCAAGAAATAAATAAATAAATAGTTTTCTAACTGAAAATGATGGAACAACCTTCCCAACCCACCCTAACTTGTTTGATCCACTTCAATATGCCCTTTGGGGTATGTAGGGAGTCTACAACTAGATTAAAGATTGATTTATGTGCTTAAAATGCGGTCATATTTGTTTTTTCAAGTACTTAGAAGCTAACTTCTAATGAGAATGACATTCTAAATGAACTCTTTGTTCTACTTTTAAATGAGTTGCTGATTAAAAATTGTTTGTTAAAATGACTCGACTTTTTTATTTTATTTTTTTTTACGTTTTCGTCCATCACAAACCACCGACATTAACCCTCATCATTGTCGATTTGATACGCAAACATAATATTGCTCTTTACCATTCTTCTATTCTGCCTTCTTATCTCTAACAGAGACGAGGGTTTGCTACACGTTATCTTTGACAGTGTCCACATTGTAACTGATTCTAAGTTCTACAAAAGGTAATGAGAACTCTTAAAAGATATTATTGTTTACAAAAATAAAGAAATGATAATGACTATGGTATCTTGACAAAATTATTATTTTATAATGAAAATGACTTCATCTACATCTAATTTCCCCCTCTATTAGAAGCCTTATAAGCTATATGATCCAAGAGTTTATTTTATCCATGACTTCACTTTTTTGTTTTCCAGTTAATTTTCACATTCCAATACATAGTCTAGCATTTCACTGATATGTATAAATTGAAACGCACACATTCATATGAACCACAAAGTCTACCGCTGAGCTAGTACCTCATTGGTTGAATAACCATCCCTCATTTAAAAAACCTAATGGGGCAATGGCTCTCATTTACTTGAGACAAGAAAAATTGCAAACAATAAAAAAAAACAATAAAGACAACAATATCATTGTCACAAAACTGATGCAGTTATACGATGTTGATAATATCATGAGACTTATTATTATTCCTTTCTTTGTTCGATTCGTTTGTCGTGAGGCCTTTAAATATCTGGACACTCAATCAAAGCCAACTAACTCCTTGTTGTGTTCCTAACTTTTTCCCGCAGAGCCATAATGTATTGAAATTGCCATGCCCTACGATCTCTACTACTTGCTTATTACCCTCATTTATGTTATCAACACGCATAAAATAAAATAGGCAGTTCAAGCAAGTAATTAGGTTCAACAAATGAGGGTAATAGTTGGGTCAAGTTTATGCGTGGTGATAAATGGTAATCAACCAAACATCCCCAGTGAAGCATTTATGAAACAAAATAAACATTGATACAATGCTTACATATCCATGTCGAACAATCTCAAGAGATTGTGCAGATCATCCAAGTTTCTGACTAGTAAGGTGCAGAAGCTGTTTTTTTTTTTTTTTTTTGCCAAAACATGTTATAATTATTCTCCGTCTATTTCTAATATCATGTGTCCAGCAGGGCCATCAACAAGAAAAACAATAGCAGGCTTAACCCAACTATTAAATTCCAAAGAGAACATTATAAACCACAAAACAACATGGAACTCACGAGAAAAAATGAAAGACCTCCTAATCAAATTAACCAGCCATTGGATGGTGAGAAATGTACTCAATAGCAACAGAAGAGGAGTCAATTTTATCAGCTTCTTTATCTGGAATCTCTAACTTGAACTCCTCCTCAAGGGCCATCACGATCTCCACATTATCCAAGCTATCCAAGCCTAAATCCCTTTGGAAATGGACATCTGGAGTAACCTGCAGATGATGAAAGCATTTGAAATTAAAATAATGTTGCTAGACGAACTCAAAAGTTGTAAAATATTTTTGGTTTGAAGAATAAATATAAACAAAATCAAGATTCGATGTGAATGAAGAAAAACTGGGAAAGATCAAAATGCTGAAAGGAACTGACTAGAATGGAAAGAGGGAAAAAAGGGCCTTGGGCAGTCATTAGTTCTTGAATGACTAATAACAACTCGCATTCTCCAAAGAAGTAAAATCCAGTTTCTCAAAAAAAAGAATCTAATAATATTTTTGAAGGTACAAAAAACAAGAACAAAAAACTTTTATTATAAAAAGAGAAGAATTAAAAAAAATAAAAATGATAAACTCTCACTAAAGAGAGGCTAAAGAGTGACTAGTGAGAGAAGCAATACATCCTAATGGACCCCTCAAAAGCAACCACATGTAACTCATTTCTAGCGCCTAGCGTAGTCCAATGCCATATAAGCAAAAGGCGTTCCATACATATGACATATCCTTTCCACATCCAGTGTCACCCCTTCAAAAAATCTCCAATTTAGTTCTTCAAAACGTCCAACATCATATTGCATAGCTCAAACCGTCAAGGTTCAGATACCCCCCTTCCCAGATCACCAACTTCGGGAATAGAACCAGGTATAGCTGGAACCATCCTAATTTTAGTAAGGAAAAAATTCCACAGCCTTGAGGAAATAAGACAATTAAGAAGTAGATAGTGGCTTATCAAGGCTTTCTCCTCTTCCCATTGGAAACAAAATTCTCCTTGGCTAAATGTTCACTTCCAACAAAGAAGCCAAACTCCGATACCAACCCATGTTTCCTTGAGGACAATAGAAAAAAAGAGGAAACCTTTTCTAAGAGGTCTTGACCACCACACCTACACATTATGCCAAAATTGGATACAATACTAATTACAAACTCAAATGATGTTTTACCAAAGCCTAAACACATCTAGAAATCTGGACACTAGTCCAACAGTGTCAACAAATCATGCTCTAAAACATTACAAACTCAAATGATGTTTACCAAAGTCTAAACACATCTATATTCAGACACACAACTAACAATCTAAGATTCATGTCAAATCGACTAGTATAAGTTTGCAAAAACTCCAATACAAAACAATGAAACTGGTAAGAAAATCTGGACACTAGTAGTGTCATACTAATCATGCTCTAAAACATTACAAACTCAAATGATGTTCTACCAAAGTCTAAACAAAACTCCAATACAAAATAGTCGAACTGCTGTCGAGAAATCTGGACACTAGTTCGACAGTGTCATACAAATCATGCTCTAAAAAACTGATTACAAACTAAAATGATGTTCTAGCAAAGCCTAAACACATCTACATTCAGACGCGCAACTAACGGTCTAAGGTTTGTGTCAAACCGACAAGTATACATTTGCAAAAATTCCAATACAAAATAGTGCAGCTGCTAGACACTAACCCATACAAGCAACTCAATTGCAATCATGTATATCGTAATTTCAGAAAATTCAGTCCATAAATTCATTCACAAAGGAACCAAAATAGTAATCAAAGTCTACAAAACTTCATAATAATCAAATCCCTAACTTGGAGTTCAATTACATACTATCAAAGGCATGTTATAGCAATTCAATTCAAGAATTCAACATAGATGTCTTTCAAATTAAACATTATAGTTACACTCACCTTATTAGAGCTTTAAAGGAGCAATCAAGAACACAGATCAACAAGAAGAAGAGGAAGAAATAGTGAATTTGATCCCAATCCACAACCCAAACAAGGATCAAGCCTCCTACTTTAATACTCCATCCACTCCATCAACATGCAACTCAAAATCCCCCAAAAAAACCCTACAAACAAATGCCAATCTTGTTATCTTGCTCATTCTCAAAACCTCTATCTAAGATCACCAACCAAATGTTGAGAATGCTTATACACCCACATGTGGTGGTGATTGACTATACACACCCTACACAATTACTACCATATACACCACAAGACAATCTAATTTTCACTGATCGTTTTGAACATGAAATAACAAAGGCAAATGGGTCCAGAGGAGTCACCGAGAGGGTGACATGACTTGGGACTTGGAGGATCAGATGAGGCCCGTGTATGGTCACTTGTTAGGGTATGGGCCTGTTTCGAAAACGATCTGTGGAACTTAAATTTCCTTGTAGATGCACATGGTAGTAATTGTCTAGAGTGTGTATATCCAATCACCACCACATATGGGTGTAGAGAAGAATTGAAGATTCATTCTCTAATTTGATTGGTCATGAACAGGTTTTGAGAAATAGCAAAATAGCAAGATTGAGGTTTGTTTGCAGGGTGTGATTTTGGGAGGATTTTTAGCTGCATGTTGATGGAGTATTGAAGTAGGAGGCTTGATCCTTGTTTGGGTTGTGGATTGGGGTCGAATTTTACTCTTTGTTTAACTTATTTGTGTTCTTGGTTGCTCCTTTAAAGCTCTCATAAGGTGAGTGTAACTATAAAGTTTAATTTGAAAGACAATTATGTTGAATTCTTGAATTGAATTGCTACAAAATGCCTTTGATTGTGTATAATAGAACTCCAAGTTAGGGATTTGACTCTTATGAAGTTTTGAAGATTTTGATTGCTATTTTGGTTCCCTTATGAATGTATTTATGGACTAAATTTTTTGAAATTATGATACACATGATTGCAATTGAGTTGCATCTTATGGATTAGATTTTAGATTTCGTGACAACAGCTACATTGTTTTGTATTAGAGTTTTGCATACTTATACTTGTTGGTTGACATGATTCTTAGACCGTTAGTTGCGTGTCTGAATGTAGATGTGCTTAGGCTTTGGTAGAACATTATTTGAGTTTGTAATCAGTGTTTTAGAGCATGATTTGTATGACACTGTCGAACTAATGTCTAGATTTCCTGACAACAGTTTGGTATTGGAGTTTTGACATACTTATACTTGTCGGTTTGGCACGAATCTTAAACCGTTAGTTGTATGTGAATGTAGATGTGTCTGAATATAGATGTGTTTAGGCTTTAATAGAACACCATTTGAGTTGGTAATCAATGTTTTAGAGCATGATTTGTATGAAATAGTGTCCAGATTTTATGACAACAGTTTTGACAGACTTATACTTGTCGGTTTGTCACGAGTCCTATGCCATTAGTTGCGTATGTGAATGAGGTTTCGTATGAGTTTTGTTTCACTCCGTTTGAGTGAACGGTTTGTGAATTGTCGACAATTGAGCGACTGGGTGTCAGGTTGTAGATGTTCAACAACTCACCTATTTTCATTTGCAAACTATATTGACTCAGAAATAATTAGGATATAAGGTCTATGCCATTAGTTCTGTATTCGATAGTAGCTTCCAGATTGTTTTGGCTTTCTCAAATATGACTTACGATTTGGAAGTTACATGCATTTTAGTACCGACATGTCAGGTTGTCCAATTTGATCACTGTAACATCAGTTCATGTGTTTACCATGGAATATCGAATGTTCGACTTGAGGGACTTTATTGGCATGATTTGGGTCATGTTGGGATCCGAGTGTAGTCATGGACTTGCGAGGGTTGTCTAATTGATAGTATTAGAATTTGAGGCTATGCCACCCATAATGGGCTTCTTGGGCATTTGGGAAGCCACCCATCTTGCTCAAGCCCATACATTAAATGGTCTAATGCCTAAACCACCTTTATCTTTGGGAATTTAAGAGCACAAAATTCATGAGATTCTTCCACTCTTTGCCAGAGAAAGTTTCTTACAAGTGGTTTCTGCCTTTTTTTGTGGGGCTCCAGTAAGTAGAATAAAAAAATTGTAGTACACGGATATATTGGTAAGGGCACTATTGATAAGAGTGATTATTCCTACTTTGGAATGAATTTTACTCTTCCTCATATAGCAAGCCTCTTCTTTAGTGCCTTTGTCGCCAGATTTCACATCTCCTTACACATCCAATTAAAACCCAATGGAAACCCCATATAATTGATGGGAAGGGTTCCCACCTCACAAACAAACATATAGGCAGCCTCGTTTGCATTTGCACCCTCTGCAAAGCCCACAATCTTATTTTGAGAAAACTTTGACCCCGGAACTTGAGAATAACTCAAGTTTTTTCTTCTCTTAAAGATTGATGTCTTATTTGAGAAAACAGAGCTCTTTTATAATTGTCAACAGCTCTTGAACTCAAGCATGCCATTTCGCTCTAAACTTGATGAAATTAGGACCGACATTGAGGAAAAAACTTTTATTGAAACGGAAGGTTAGGTGATGGTGAACATATAGACAGGTTGTGTGAGGGTTGAGGCAATTAAGGTTGAATGGATGTCATGTGTTCTAAATGGTAGAGTGGGAGCAGGAGGGAGGTAATTTGGGAGGGCTAGTTTTTTTTTTAAGCAAGATCAGTCTCACAAATTGCAAAGTGAGGGAGAGAACAGTGGTCTGGCAGACAGCCGCATATGGAAAAGTAAAGATAATCAATTTAGAACTTTTATATTTTAATTTTAACCATTTTATTTTCTTGAGATGTGAGTTTTAATAATAGTTATTGAAATTGCAACCGTTGATTACATTATTGAGATATCGTGAAAATGCATCCCGTATTTGCCGTTGGCAATTCAATCTTTTCATATTGCATGTGTTGAAGAAGGTTGAATAGTGGTGGCCACTATTTTCAATGACGTGTGAGGCATAAGCCTCAAGTCAAGGTGAACCTAAAACGCCCCTAAGGTGTGAGTTAAGGATTTTTACCTTTGAGGCAAACACCTTTTAGGCCTTTTAATTTTTAACTTTAATTGTTATTAGTTTAAAAAAAAAATCTTTTAATTTCGGATAAAGGGTCTATTATATATTTATAAACTAATAGGCTCAAGTAAAAATTCCATTATGGTGAAAGATGACTATTTTTGTTCAATTGTTATGAACAATCTATTTCAATGTACATGAAGTCATTGTTATGATCTGTTCATGTAATGGGAGATTGTTGTTTATGAATTTCTAGCATGTGTTTTAATGTATTTCTTTGTTTATCTTTTAGAATGACCATGTTGCTTTATTTTCACATTGTTATAGCCATGCAGACCCAGCAATATTTGGTTAAAACTAACTTAGAGAAGAGTACATGTGCACAGAAGCCGGTTTTTCTGAACTTCTCCTTTCACAGATATACAATACACTGGATGAAAGTTATAAAGAGTGAGAAAAACAATGTATCAAAACTGAGCAGTGCATGATCCTTGCTAAAACACCCGAAGCGTGCCATCACCCATCTTGGAAACTCTATTCCCATGTAATTTCCATCACCCAACTTTTCAACCCATGTATCAAACAACTACTCATCCTAACAACTACCTCAAAAGATGATGATCCATATACCATCTCCTAAATACCGATGTCACAACCACCTTCTTCCTGAGATAGACAGACCCGTCATGGATCCTTTTAACCTACCTCCTTATTAATGTCCTCTTTGTGATTAAGATGATTATCATTGTGATTATCATGATTATCATGATATCCTAATGTAATTGGGTTATTTAGTAATATTAGTCAGTTTAATTCTATCATATTCCCTTCAACCACAAACTCACCTACCCCCTAAATTTACTCATCCTTCACCTCTATAAACTAAAACCACCACGACTCCCACATCAACAATCTACTGGGGTTTGTTACTCTATCCACCATTTACCCCAACTCCGTCCAGTGACGGAGCCAAGAAATTTTATGAAGGGGGGCGGAGTGACGTTATAGTTAATATAAGAAATATATGAATTAATTACTTTAACAAAAAAATTTAATTCGAACAATACATAAATAAACATACAAAACAAGAATTGGTAAATAAAACTCCATCTAATTTATGGGGAAGAAAATGGATCGGACAAGCTACTTTGTAGGAAGCACAAACAATAAATATATGAGGAACAAATCAAATTGGTATGTGAAGTTAATGGGCAAGAATTAATTTCAAATGTAAAATTAGATGTAAACACAAAAATTTGGTTATTTGCAATTTGCCACCTTATCATAAATAACTAATTAGAGGTTACCCCATCATTAATCATTATTACAGTCTTTTCCGAGACTAACGATCAATGTGCATTGAGTGTGAAAAGGCTCACGTTGATTATCAAATGTCTTCAAACAATAACCCATAGATAACCTCGAAATACAAACATATATATTGAGAAAAAAAATTAATGGATTCAAATTTCATGCATCTCCAAAAAAAACCTATGAATAAAATACAAAAATAGACATCGATACGAATTCATCTTGAGAAAATACATTAAAAAAAACCTTCTCCTTCCTCAATGCATGAAAAAGATGTTACGGTTGTTGGTGGCTAATAGTGATGGTAAGAAGAAAAAAAAACTAAATCAAACAAAAAGGGAGGGAGATGAAAAGAGTAGGAGACGAGGCGGTTGCCGGTGTCGTAGTAAACAGAGAGAGAGAGCATAAGAGATGAAAATGGTGGAGCAGGAAGGGAGAACAAAAAAAGAAAAATGACAAGACGGACCGAGTCGTCGACATTGCAACGGGACATATTAAAAAAATAATAATAATAATAATTAAAGTCAGTGGGGGCAAGTGCCCCCACGTGGCTCCGTCCCTGACTCCGTCCAAAAAGGGCTCCTAACCCCAATTTTCTCAACACAAATGTTAATCACTGAATTCCTGATATGGATGGAGCATATTGGCACTGGTTGACCCGTGCTTATCAAAGAAAACATTTTGGAAAATGAGACCATTATTGACTCTCTTTCATTCAAACATATCAAAGCGAATTTGGAGCTCTTATATGTATATGTGATCCTTGCTTGTTGGCATTTACTTGATGGCTTTAGATGGCTCTTCACTGAGCTTTGCCAGCTAGAAGTACATTTTTTTATCAACAAACCGGAAATGTATGGGCTTTAAGTGATTGAGATTTTAATGCTAACCAATTCACGGAAGCGGAGACTAATAATTCCATAAGTTCTAGGAGTATGATGTTCCACGGAGTTTGTCCAACCCTTCAATCTCATGGATATTCTTATCAGCTATAAATACAAGCCAATCGAATGGCACCAGTTACAAAATTGATAAGAAGCTCAACTTTCAAATTGGTAACTAAAATGCAAAAAGATCCAAACTTTATCACCAAAATAAAATTTGGAAAAATGAAAACATCCAAACAAACAAAAAAAGTAGATCCAAATCAATAGTTAGAGAAGGTAATTGAAAATTGTGAAGAATAAGAAAGTGACCTTGGAAGGATCGACCTTGGGGAAGCTCTTGATGACGGAGAGAACTCTTTCAATCACTTCTTCTTTGTCGAGATGATCGTCTCCATGCGACGACATTGATCTCTTCTTCGTGTTGCAGAGACTCCATGATGCCTGCAATTTCGATCCGTTTAGGGTTAGGGTTTGCACAGGGATTCTTAAATGGCCAAGAATCGAAGCTCTCAAAGCCATTACGATTACACTTTTTCTTTCCCACAACACAGACTCTTCTTCACTCTACAAACGAGTTGGGGAAAAGAATCTGGGGTATTTGTCTGAAAAAAAAAAACCCGACCGATTAAATTGACTGAACCGATATGGTTCACTTTTCGATATTTAAGTGATTATATTATATGTAAAAATTAATATAATATATTTAATTTAGTCAATCGATTTAATTTTTAATTCAGTCTTAATATAGTTTGTTCGATTTTAGTTTAAAAATTTTGAAATTGATAAAGGTTGGTTATCAGTTTAGGTGAAAATTGAACCGTCGATTCAATTTTCAACCCTAGTATTGTCAATCGCGCTAGTATAAAGGCACGAGATATTTAGAGATCCACATTTTAGAACACCCCAATGTATTATCACTCGAGAGTTTAAATTTAGGGGACGCTTGTTTACACCTTTGAATGAGACATTATGTTTGGTTATTAAAAAAATATAGCTATTGTTTGATTGTTTGGCTACAATCTTTAGCTAGAGTTAGTTAGAGTTTGCCTCTCAATACCATTAAAGGCTAGGGAAAGTAAGGATAAAACATTTACCTTTAATTAGAAGTTATCTCTTAGGGTGTGTTTGATTACAGTTTTTCAGGGTAAAAGAAATGTTTTGTGCCTCAACACGCGTGCTAAGGGCATTTGATCGACTAAATTTTCAATAGAAAATATTCTTTAACACCTTACTAGTGTAGCAAAAGTGTAAAAAAAAAAACATATTTTGTTTCCTTTTTCCACCAAATATATTATTCAAAATTAAACCCAAGGAAAACATAAAATTTGAGTGAATGTTTCGTAAGAATGGGATTCATTTCCCCCATTATGCAAATTTTCAATGTTTGCTAAGTCCACAAATAAGATGTAAGATTTATCTTCCCTTTAGCAGATTTCAACAATTTATTAATTTTTCATTCTCTTTTGGAGTACATCTTAAGAATGTTAGCCTTCAATGTGTTTCGTGAGATCAATTTAATCTCTTGGTTAGTAAAACTAATATATCTAAAACTCCCTAACCATGTCGACAAATCATGTTTTATGATTGAGATAGTTGTCAAGTCACATCGGACCACAAGATCCCACTTTGTTTGTCGACAAATTTGACTCGGTCTTGGCTAAGATCATTTGACCTAATTCTACAATACTTCTCTTTTTTTGCTCATACTAGGATCTTCAAGGATATAACATGCTTCAGTTCCTCTCATTACTGCCTATGTTGTTATGTTTGCATTACCATCAATATCACCAACATTGATAGGGCTTATGAGGGATGATTCCATGTGTGCCAACTCCACATCGATAAATGAGTACTTAACACGTTTGACAATAAGGCAATGACTAAATTGCTATAAAAATAAAAAATAAAAATATTAAATGAATATTGGAGACGAGAGCGTTATAGTCTAATACTTCCAATAAATTCTCGAGCGAGCACACAACCTATACAAATGAACGGAAAGTTAAATTTCATAAAATCAAACTATGTTTCAATTAAACTCCGAAAATTTGCCATATGGTTCTATATGTATTAATATAAATATGAATTTAACAATCATTTCACTATATACAATTGCAATTTAATTAAGTGCCAAAATAATAACAAAACCATAATAAAAATTTTATCTCAATTAAAAGAAAAACATGGTCTATGAGAAACCCATGGGACATCCATTGTGTAATTAGTGAGTGTCCCGCCCAAAAGTTCCTAATAACTTTGTTCTTTAATCAATGTAAAAGTAGCAAAAGATGAAGAAATTATATTTTTTTTCAATGTGTAAAGTTGGTCGATTTCAAGAGGATTAAATGGAGATAAAAGTATAACTAATATGAAACAATTTAACGAATTATAACTTAATTAGCCCTAATAATTTTATTCTTCTTCAATGTAAAAGTAGTAAAAGTGAAAGAACAAAAAAATAGAAGAAGTAAATAACAATAGCATAGTCATGTATTTCGAATTAAAACCTTGTTTTACGTGAAGTGAGATTTATACAAGATGGTCGTTCAGAGTTTCGAGTCCTCGATGGTTCAGTGTGTAAGAAGTGTTTGGAAGCGGATTTAATCTAGGAGCTCATAACTTTTGAATATACGACACCATATTTGCGTTGTTCTACTCAATCATTCTGATGAACATGTTCGTTACATCTGAAACATTAAACATTGTCAGCTATATTAGCTTTCTTAGATGGTTTGATTGCAAATTGTGAATGTTTCCATAATTTTCCTCATGGTTTCCCTCTTGATCAAACCTTTGTATGTTGTAAACCTACAACTTCCATATGAGCATATGACCATGTTGCACAACCACAAGTGCAAAATTTAACTATGTTTTTTACATAATACGACCAACCATCCACTTTACAAATTCTTACAACAACTATACATTGTACAAAAACAACCAATGTGATGGACACATTTTTATTAAGATTTATTAACCCTATTTCATATCTTTTAGTCATTTAATTTTTTAATTTTAGCATAATTCTATATTATTTTGTCACTCATGTAAATTTGGCTTCGAAAATGAAAAAGAAAGTTAGACTTTTGGAGCGATTTAGTCCATAAATCTCAGTTGAGCCTTTTTTTTTTTTTTAAAGATAATTCTATGTTTGGTTTGTTTTCTTCTCCCCATGCTTCTATTTTTTGCTTTGCATATTTGATTTATTGTTTGCGCTTAAAATTTGATATCATTTTAAATTAAAGATTATTTAGGTTAGTGTTGCTCATTTTTAAGATTAGATAATCTATATTCCCTTCAAATTTGGTGTTCTATATAAGGGTGATCAAGAATATAATGATTTATAAGATCTTTGCTGAGATTTGTCAAAATATATTAATAATCAATATTGTGGGGTTTTAAAAATCTTTAAAAAAATAAAGAAAAAGAATATCATATTCTTCAAAGCTAATTGGGGGTGTAACTGGTGAGTTTTTTTTTTTTTTTGGGGTCATGTTTGGGGTTATGCTGTAAATCACTCTAAACTTTGCATGACATTGAAATGATTGAAATTTAAATATACTTATATCTCGCTATTGAGAAAGAATAAAATTAACAAGTAAAATAAGGAACACCATTTAAATTAAACCTCAATCCTAAAAATGTTTGAAATAGACTTTATTTCTAAGAAGTTTAAAATTTTCAATTACTTGAATGAAGGAGCATATTGGTAATGGCAAGACTAATCGCGGTTACATGAGAGATATCATCATTCTCCTTTGTCAATGGAGACCCTTGCTTGACCTCCTTGAACCCGTCTTCACACGTCGAAGCAGCATCAAAAGCAGCACTCATCTTAATATTAGCTCCTTGGTAATCTTTAGCATTAGTCATGGACGTGATTGCATCATCAATATCAGAAATTGCATCGGAGTAAAGTTCATTGCAAGAACCTAGAGCATTCTTCAAAGGCGGATTATTGCTTTGGCCTATCAAAGTTTGAATGTGTGATTTGACAGAATTAACTTTGGCTTTGCTTAATTTCATTGATATAACACCAAGTCCTTGAAGATCAGCATTAGCACTATTGGGGTCTGAGTTGAAAGATGCGACACAGTATTGGTATGTTAGATTTGGACCTACAGCCTTCTTGCAAGTCTCATTGACAATATCTGCACATATGCCATTGAAGAAACAAATAGTAAGAATGAAGAGTGCGGATGGTAGGGAAGATGACTTCATGATTCAAGTGTTGTGTTTCTATTGTCTTCTCTATATTTTAGAAATTGAGAAATAAAAAATTGGTGCATATATATAGTGTTTTAATGGGTTATATTCTTTTGATTTGCTTTTATTTTCTAAAATATTTTTATATAAGCAAAATATATGTTTGATTTGACTTTCTATTCTGCTGTAAATTAAAGTCATTAAATGGCTATAAGGACATTAATACAATTAAGGAAATCATATCAATTTGTTTGACAATAAATGAAAGTTTTTTAGACAAATGAAATAAAATAAAGGAGATAGGAAATTTAATATGACAAATCAAAAAAATATTTTCAACTACTAAATCTATCATAAGAATTAAAAAAGGAAGAAAGTTTTAGAAATCGAATCCTAAGGCCTACTTTTTATGAAATTGTTTTATTTTTTGTTTTCTCTATATTTCACAAATTGAGAAATAAAAATGTGAATATATAATAATTTACGAAAATGCTAATAAATCATGTTTTCGCAACCATGTTTTGCAACCAGAGTGACGTAGCGTGATCTTAAAAGATTGATGAAATCCCCAAAGTGCTTATGGAAATCTTGAGGTTGTAAAAAACCTTCTTTAATGATGCCACATCATCCTGGTTGCAAAACTCAGTTCCCTAACCTTACTCAATAATTTAATGTCTCAGGAGTTCTTATTTTTCAGGTTATTACATTCTAGAGGAATGCTACCCACATTCTCCAATCATTTTCTCATTTGCACATTCTCCCTTCTCTGATTAACATATGTCTCAATTAAATAAATAAACAAACAAAATTCTTTTACTATTTCTTAGATCAAACTTAGCATTTAATTAAAATTAAATCTCATATTTACCATTTCTAGTAAAGAGGAAAATCATTAAATAAGATTATAAAAATGTTCGAGCCATACATCTCCTTCTTCCTCACACTAAAATTCAATTCTCCAATTTATTCATCATTAACTCTTGGACTCTAACCCAGGTTAAAGAAAATCTTTGAAAAATGATAATATTTCAGCTTGTAGGTTTGTGATAAATGGTATCACAAGTCTAGGGTTCAAACCCTACCGACAACTTTAGGAGTGGGTGGGTTAAGAGATAAAACTTCATATTTGCCATCAAAGTCGCATAGAGAACCCCACATGTTATATTTTGAAATCCTTTATTTACCTCTTTACCTACCATAGATCCAGAATAGCATAAAATCCATTTTTAATAACTGAGGCCATATCAGTAAAGACACACATCATTTTCATTTCATTCATACTATAGATTCACATACCAAACAATGTTATGCATTATTACCATTCCGATTCATATGTTTACCAAACATACACATTCCATTCCTATTAGTATTTCGATTCTCATTCCCAATTCCACCAAACAACCAAATATAGCCTAAAGAATTTTCTTCCATTTACTTATGTAATCTAGATAATACATCGAGGACACATGTCAATAAGAAGAGAAAATGTGCAAAAGGGAAGGTAATTGTTGACGTCTTTATAATTAATTTTGTAAATAAATACCTAAACAAAAGCTACGAATGGAACTACCAACTCTAGTACAACTCTCTCCTCCATCTTCAATCACCCATCTTTCATTTTCCTCTTTGTAGTTGCAGCTTCTTTTCTCAACAGACCCTCAACTTATCAACTTGTCACAAGATTCCCACTCAATCCAGTAGGATCATTTACAAGCAACCAATTTCTTACATTTATTTTGACATTACTTCTACATTTACACTAAATTTGTACTGATATGTTTAGTATTGAGGTTGGTAGGTTACAATCTCTTACAAGTGTGTTGGTTTGATGAGGGTGAAGGAGATGAGAGGATACTATCGGATCTCATTCTGATTTGGAGTGAGGTTAGGAAATCCGGTTTTGCAATTAGGAAGTTGTGACATCATCAGAGGACTTTTTTACAACCTCGAGATACACATAAACACTTTGGGAGATTTCATCATTATTTCAAGATTACGCCATGTCACCCTGATTGCAAAAACCTGATTTTCTAGCATTTTTGTTTGATTTGTCCAGTAATATTCAACCATTAGATGGATTTTGGATTTAGCGTGTGCCTTTTAAGTCGAAGAGTATTTATGGGTTTTACGGGATTTAAACCGTAAAGGGAAGTCAACATATTTGACTAATATTGACTTGTAAAGTCAAGTGCAAAAAAGCCATTCCCCTGTTTGTTCTTTCATTCATTCCCCAAACCCTCCTCTCTTCTCGTTTGGAAAACTGAAAGAGAAAGAAAGCTATGCAGCCTTCAACCAAAATTTCTGCTGAAATCCGCCATACAAAAACCCATCCAGAGGTTTACTCACCCTGCGATGATTCATTTGCACTGGTGGATGCTCTTCTATCCGACAGAACAAACTTGTTACAACACAACCCAACAATTTGTTTGGAAGTTGGATGCGGTAGTGGGTATGTGATTACATCACTAGTTCTAATGTTAAGAGGGCAGAAGCCAAATGGGGTGCATTATTTTGCAACTGATATCAATCCACATGCAGTCACAACCACATTTGAAACTTTGCAAGCTCATGGGGTTCACAATCGTGTCGAGCTTCTACAAGATGACATTGTTTCGGGTTTGGAGAGGCGATTACAAGGAATGGTTGATGTGATGGTTGTGAATCCACCTTATGTGCCAACCCCAGAGGAGGAAGTGGGTTGTGATGGAATCACTTGTTCTTGGGCAGGTGGTGAGAATGGGCGTAGAGTTATTGATAGAATTTTAGGTGTTGCAGAGAAATTGTTGTCAGGGAGAGGGTGGTTGTATATGGTCACATTAACTGCAAATAATCCTGGTGAGATATGTGGTTTAATGAGAGAGAAGGGATACGCATCGAAAATTATATTGCAGAGATCTACAGAGGAAGAGTCTCTTCATATTATCAAGTTTTGGAGAGGAGATGTTTCTGAGATTGGAACAACTGTGGAAGAACCAATGCCGCCGAGTTTTATGGAGTCTTTGCGTTCACAATTGCCCCGTTTGCCTTTCTGGAAGAATGACAACAATTGATTGACCTGAGTTTTGAAGGAATGAATTATTTGGGCTTCATTTTATAGTAAGTGTTCTAATCAAGAACAACCTTTTTTACTGGTCTGGCAGTTTAAATTATTACAACTGAATTGTTGCTCTCATTGATTTTTCTTCTACCATTTTAAAGTGACCTGAGTCTGACTCTTTTTTTTTGTACTTCAAAGTGTTTGTGAAAGTTGTGTTTTGGTGTAATTATAGATCTTTCAAACACATTGATGAAGTTACATCCACCTAATGTGTTGAGGTTATAAACAAAATTCTCTATGTAATGCGCAATTTGAATTTCCTTTGTATTTATAATCTTTGCTAAACATCGTGCCAGTTATTTCTTTGCTGAACTATTTTGACCTGATATTAATGCATAGGTTCAAGAGAACAATAAAAAGTCACGATAAAGGGCAGAAAAAAACCCCAACTTGGATTGTCAAAGAAAAATTAAGAACTGACCTCCCCCTCTTCTTGTACATCAAGGTCCAAGCTTGCCCATCAACCCCATAATGCTAACAAACCGAATTTTAGCCAATATGCAAACACGTCTGATCACTTCCCCAAGAATCTCCATGTTGAACTCAATAGCCATTATTGGCTCTCCTAAAGGCCCCAATCCCTGGCCCTTATATGTGCGCAATTGCTCTCAGACACTTTCATGCGTCAAGTGTTGCTATATCTTCCTTTTATTTATTTATTTTTTTCTCTTCAGTAAAAGGCTTTCCCTTTGAGAGCAATCCCTGCAAACCCAAATTTTCAGTAAAAGGCTTTCCCTTTGAGAGCTGACTTATTCGTTTTGCACCTCACTTTCAACTTGATCTGACACATTCCTTCACTAAACCTCGTTGGCGGTAATGTATACAGACCTATAAATAACTTTGTTTTTGTGTCACTGTTATGTTACAAGCTAATGTAAATTTTAAATATAACTCCTTAAGATTTTTTGGTAGTTTATCTCAATTTGAATAATGTATTCTTAGATTATCATTACTCAGTTGAGATAAGTCACCAAAGTTGAATGTTTGACTATAACCTATGAGCTGGTATCTTATTGGTTTTGTTGCCAACGCGTGTCAAGCCAAAAGCTCAAAATACATCATCACTGTATAATGATAGACACATCAATTGTTTATGTGGGAAAAGGTAAATAACATTGTTTTTCAATTTAGGATACAGTTCTGGAGTTTTGATTCAGCATTAATAAAGTTTTTTCTAGGTATTTATTATTATTATTATTATTATTAATTTATTATTTTTTGCTGTTGAAATATTCTAAGTTATGATCTATTGTTAAGCCTATCAAATTGTCTCCTTGTCTATTCTCGCCACGTTTAATGGAAATATTAGCCGAAGGACCCTGATTTCGACAACTGCCTGTAACAACAGTAAATAACCATGGAATTTTTAGTTGTGACATTGAAGAGGAGGAGGAAGACCCCATTCAAATGTGGTCAGATGAGGAAAGGGATACCATTATTGAGATTTGGTCGGCAATTGGGTGGGTCTGTAGAAAATCTGAACTAGGCACCGAAAATCTGGACTAGGCACCACAAGTGGTGCAGAGATTTGAATCAAGAAGATTCGCTGCTTATGTGACATACAAAGCAAGAGGCTCTGGATCTAAAGTTGGAAGTGTGGAAAAGGAAAGAGACGATGATGAACGACTCTTAAATGTCTCTTGTGGAATTGTAGGGGTTTGGGGAGCGAGAGTAGGCTCAGAAAGTGTAAGGATCTCATTGCAGAAATATCTCCTGACTTGATATTCAATTAGAGGGTAGTATGCGAAAATCATGGATACGTTATATGTGGAGTGACTATGCTTGTGGATGGAGTTTTATTGAACCCGTTGGGAGATCTGGGGGTTTAATTACCAGATGGGATGCTGAACTCCTCAAGACTGTGGATGAACTTAAAGGAACATTCTCTGTTCTCTCCATTCAAATGTGTCATTGGTGATTTTGTGTGAGTTGGAACAAACATTTGCTGTCCATGGTGATGTAGTCCTTGGAGAGCAACGTTGGGAGGAGCTTCTTGACTTAGAAGGATGAATTCGATGCTATGCGCAGGTTTAGTTTGGTTTTTGACGTCTCCTTGTTGGGGTGATTTGTTTCGGCAAAAAAAAAAAAATGAATACATCTAAGGGGAAGGGGATTTTAGTATCATACTGTTCTTTTGGCCTACTCTTAACTTCTTGGAAAAAAAGGGCGTTTGTTTTTGACAATTCGTAGTTAAACACAAAGCTCTTAAAATCCATTGAAGATTGGTGGACACTAGGAGCTATCAAGGGTAGCCCAGGTTTTGTTCCTATCTTCACCTTTGGAAGCATAATGTGGTAAATCTGGACCAGAAGACCACCTCCTATACTGAGTATGTGTTTGTGTTATTTTGGTCCACTTAACTATTTGTTGAGCATACATGAACTACGTACATATCTTGAAGGTTGTTTTAGTTGTGTGGTTACATGTGAAGTTATCAGGACAAGCCCTGTAGAAAGGGGAAGCAGTGTAGTCAAGGCAACCACCTAGGCGCGTCTCAAGGCGTTTTTATAGAATTCCGCCTCAAAGTGAGGCAATGCGGTGAAATGAGGTGCTCGTCTCGGACCGCCTCAGACCAAAATGGTTGCAACCAGCCCATTTGCAACCTAGTTGTAGCAAAAGAGGTTGCAACTCATTTTTAGCCCAGTTACAACAAAAAGGTTGCAACAGGGTTTTATGTTTCTTGTTGTAATACTTGTACTCCTCTTTGTTGTTGCGTCAGAGTCTTCAGCTCCTCCTTGATGAATATGTCACATTTAATTTTTAATATTTTTGGAGAAACATATCAATGATTTTTATACTTTTGGAATACCAATAGTGATCATACTTGAAGATTTTTACCAACCATTCCAACAATTTCTTTTAACAAATGTTCAATATTATCAAGTTTCAATTTTATTTATTTTTAAGATTATTGATTTTTTAATGATTTAGTGGATGTTTAAAAGTTACTTGACACTTATTTAGTGCATCTTTTCGCTATGCTATGCAACTTTATTATATTTCCATTTCAATTCTAGGTGTATACTTTATTTATTTATTTTATATTTTTTACATATTTGCTTATGATGATGCATATTACTATGCTGATATGTTTTAATTTATTATAAAAAAAACTTAAAAAAAATGTTAAGACCGCCCCAGTGAAGTGAGGCATCCACTTTGTTTATCGCCTCAGGTGTTTTCAGGCCCGTTCGCCTCGCCTCCACCTTAACTACAATGAGGGGAAGAGACTTGAAATCCTGTTGTAGCTAAGTTAAACATACCATTAGTACCATTTCAGCAATTGGATAGTTGTGGGAATTGACACGTGAAAATATATTGTTTATTAAAGTCAAGGCCCCCTCCATAAAATTGAAAATTTTGACGAGGGCCCAATGCGCCAAATGCCTGCATGTTCTCGGGGCTAGGCCTGGAAATTATGTACTTGGGGTGGAGTTGATGATATTAAAAAATTGTTGTGTGGATTGTGCCTGACAGCCTGAGTGTGCATTCGTTGAGTTGGTATTACTAAGCCTTGAGTGAATTACTATTAATAATAGAATAAGGACATTAGTAATAATGGTGAATAAGGACATCAAATGAAGAGGGCCTACACCTTGCATTTACCCACATGAATTGTAGAGGACTATTTCATAGGTGTAGCTTTCTCTAGTCTCTAAAGATTGATATTCAAGTAATAGAGGTAAAATTTATTTTAAATGAAGATGCCAGATGTGCTTGAGAAAATTAGCAAAACTCCCAGTCGTGTAGTTTCACTTTGTCATTATACTTTTTAACAAGCCTATTAATGATGACCATAACAACGGGGATCTTATGAAGAAGATCCAGGAAGGATTTGGGGGCTGTCAGTCTTCTTTACATGATTTTATGGACAGTTAGTGACATATCTTATAGCATGGAGCTTAGGTACGGTGCTATCACTGCCAACATGCGGATCATGACAGTTTTGATTTTAGAGGCTGGGTTTTCCTTGGTTGCAATCGTCCAACCAATGAGCGGACTGGAGAGCTGGTCAACGAGCGGAGAGTAGGCTTAAGTAGGTAACAGAGTTCAATCCCAAACTCTAGCGTCAACACACGTGACATGGAGGAGATATACTAGGAAAGGCCTTTCACACATTGACAAAGCTAAAGAGCTGGGCATATAACTAGGGGGGTTGAAAAGGAGGCAATGCCCTTTGTGCTTCAAAACTATCCTTGCTTGACCATTCTTTCTACAAGACATGGATTGGACTCTTCTGGCACTTCGGCTGCCAACTTTGTGGTTTCTATTGAATATGATAAATATCCTGATATAGGCAAGGATGTAGTGTTCTCCCTAACAAATGAAAAAACAGAGGCCGGAAAGATTGATGTTCTGGCGGAGGTGGAACCTCTCCCTACTTGTAATGTCAGGCTGTAAAATAATACAATTATGTATGAGTAAAACAGTGATGAGGCTATTCGCGCAACCATGAAAGACTGCATCTTAGAAAACCTAGCCCACTTATGCATACAAGCATGGTCTGACAAGTGCTTGAGAGGTCCTTTAATTTACCCTCATGTCCAGAATATGACCTTAGCATCTCGGATTAAATGACCGTATTTTTCTTTTCAAAATTATCCTGTTTCTTTCTCTCTGTACCTTCCATGGGATGGCACAAGGAAGTCTTTTCCAAATCCACTTCCTTTACTGATAAAACAACACCAAAATACTTCATGAGTAAAACTTCTTGAGAGACGTACGTGATTAATTGATTCTTCTTCCTCCATAATGCACAACTTTCTGTTTCATCTTTCATTCCTTCATTAAGTTGTCAAATGGATTATATTTTTCAATCATACTATTTAATTGACATGGGTTTCTCGGTTCCTTTTGTTGTTAGGTTCTTGTCCTATTATTCCTATTGAGCAGGTCTGACTGTGGGAAATTGTGAGTTCACTCTTTTCTTTTTCCGTCAATTGATAATGCTCTAATTGTTTCATCCATTATGTTTGTTTTCTTTATCCATTGTCATTCTTTGACACTGAAATCAACATTTTTCCCATTTCCGAGCCACTTATCTTCTTCCCCATCTAAGAAGACTTGATCAAAGATGGCTAGAAATTGAGACATTCGTGGAATCTCCCAGTCATTTAAATTTCTTCAGAGCTTGAAACGGCAACCATTTGAATTTGTATCCCAAAACTCATTCCCCATATCCTGCTTGATGCATTGTAAATTGTTGGGAAGGCATTCCTGAGTGCAGTTTCACCAATCCACTTCAGTTCCAAAACCTAATCATTTCTCCATTATGAGCCTCAAAGGAGCTACAATCTCGGGCATAGGCCTTTTGTTTCATTATGCCTTTCCACAATGAGCTCCAATAAGACTTGGTAGGTTCTTTAGTAAATCAGTTTAGAGGAGAAGTCCTTTATTTTTCGGCTATCAGCTGCCTCTACATAGAATTAGTTTCTACCCCAAATCCATTTCAGCAAAAGAGCTTTGTTGAATTCCTTAATTCTTTTGGTTTCTTTTGCTTTTTTGCTAACAAACTTTCATCCAGTTTAGGAGGTGGTATTTCCTAGAGGTTTTGAAGGAACCTCATAGGAAATCTCGCATGCATTTCTAAGGGATCACACAGAGATACATCGTACGTAGAAGAATTAAAGATATTGTGCTTTGGATTAAATTAGCTTTACATGCCTTTGAAATATATTTCTTCTTCCAGGTGCAAAGCCTAGATTCAATCTTGTCAATCACCTCACCCAAACTCTGATGTTTCTGAACACAGAGGAAGCCAAGATATGAACAAGGGAAAACACCATTTTTGCAACCTAAAATGCTAGCCTAAGCTTCAATCTCTGACAAAGACCCAACATGAAAGAGCATCAATGAATATAACAGTGTCATCAACACACTGCAAGATGGGAATAAGCTGGGAGAGGCCTTGAAACCATTGATAAGCCCAAGCTGTTGGGCATTAGAGATCGAGTGCAACCAACTTCAGCAGCCAAACCTCTTCTGACTTGAAGAAATATCAGGTTTAACTTTAAGAACGAACCTTCTTAGACTAACTGTTCTTTCTAGAAAACCCAAACCTCTCGCAAGTCAAAATTTTAATTCAAGAAATTGAAAAGGCGATTTTAAAGTCACCACCACCTACATAAGCCCCTGACAAAAGGTTGCAATAAAACCATCTAAATCTAACCTACAAATCCTGAATATCATAACTCAACATATATCTGCTGGTCTCCTACCTCAATAAAAAAAAGAAATGCAAGTTTCCAGCAACCATTCTCGTGTCTTCCGTTTATGTTGTTATTTTCGTCTTCCGGTCACTCTGTGTCTTCTTCTAGACCCAAGTGTCCAATCACCAAATCAATAGAGATTTGACTCGTCAACCCCAAATTGAGAATCCTTTGAGTTTGAAAAAGATGGAGTTTAAATAAAAGCACAATCAGGTCAGGCTGACCCGATACCTCTTGTACAGTCCGATAGTGTTTGTCGGATGTCTCTCATACAAACATTGGCCGGATGTGACCAACTCAATGCCAAGCAAAACAATAACGGCTACAGAGCTTGGATGACCAATGTAGGACTCGGTCAGGCTAGACGGGGGTTCTCATACAGATCCGGTAACTCTGGCCGGATGTGTGCCTGTGTGACTTCATCTTCTTCATTGCTTGCTTTATTTTTTGTTTTTCTCTTATTAGCAATTGAAATCCTAAAATCTCTTCTTCAGAACCTCCTTTCAGTCTTCAGCATTTTCTATTTTCTTTGCCCAAAATAAAACCTTCAGTTGCAACTGAAATAAAGAGACAGATGTGTATATTTGGTGTGTATGCTTTTTGGTGTCGAACTAATTTTACATGGTTGTTACATTTTACACTTTAAGAGATGGCCTCGTACAGATGACCATTCATCTAATTAAGTCGGGTATGCCATGCAGACTGAAAGGGCAAAGAAATTTGAAGGGGGGGGAAAAAAAAGAGCAGTGCTACAGAGCTTGCTTTAGTATTTTGTTTATTGTAACTAGTCAAACCAACATAAAAACTGGTTTTTCCAAATAAGGGAGAAATCCCTCATTTTCCTTCTCTGAAACTGAGATAAATTGACATATTTCAGTCTCCACCATTTCTGTAATCTCCCATTCCGAACAGCTCAATAATGGGAATCAATGGGCTAGGCTAATACAACAGTCAGTATGACCATCATTTCTGTAATCACCATTAATTTTCTCCTTGGCCCTTGCAGTCTATTACCTATTGCAGGAAACATTGGCTACTACTATCTGAGATCTTAACAAAACCGATTTGCATTTTCCAGATTGTTTTATTTGCCATCGAAACCTTGTGTTTTTTGCCAATCTCCTTTTAGTTTTGATGGTCAGAATAAAGACTTTGATTTGAAGGATAAAAGAAGATCATGGAGAGGTGAGACTTTGGTGTGTTGGTGCTAGGGAGAGGCTGTAGAAAATGAATTAGGGGTTTGCAAGATTTTACATTTTCCTTTTTCGTATTGCTTGGTGGATTTGCTGATTCACGCAATGACATCTAGCATTTTCCAAATAACAGGAGTTATCCATCTGACCTCACCGGTTGTAATAATAATATGAGTTTTTTAGTTTGGCCCTCGTTAGTTTATACCTAAAAGAGTTTAGCACTCATTTTAAATTTTAATTGAGTCCAACATTCGTTTACTATCGTTTACTATCAGATCTATTAGGTCAACTACGTTGACTAGTAAATATCATTTTATTGACTAAAATACCCTATCATGAATGCACATGCAAAGCATATCTGAGACTCTCATCCTCTCTTATTTCTCTTTTTTCACTTTTTGGATTTTCTTTGCATGCTTGTGATATCACACTCTGGCGATTCATGATCAATTCAAACAAAGTTTGATTGTGATGGCTTCTTGGACAGTAGTCTCTGAACAACAATTCTAGCCAGCTATGTTTGCTAGTGCTTTTTTTTGGCATTAAATTTTTTTTTTACACTTTTATCCCTTCTATAGATAGTGTTTGTGGTTGTGTTTCAAAGAGAATGGGTAAAAAGTGTAAAAACACTTAAAAAAAATGCCAAAAAAGGTTAGCAAACATGGCTGGCTAGACTTACTTGTCTTTGAATGGTGTATACAATCCCCTATTTCAGGACATTGGGTGAGGACAATGATTCTTGATGGTCTCTTCAACTGTGACTCAATGTAAGTTTTCTTCTCCAACTTGAGTTTAAAGCTGGTGTGGATTAAACTCTCCAACCCTTCATTTGGTTGTAATGCCATCAGTGATTACAGTAGTCCCAAATTGATTGCAACTCTTTGGGGGTGAGAGAGTTCTAACTCTTCCTCAAGCACCAATTAATTAGAGACCGGTCCACCTCTTCGACAACTCTCTTTATGGAGGAGGATCTTCAGATGATGTTTTTCTCATCGTAAACCCAGGGACCAGTTAAATAGGCAAACCATAGATCATCTTGAACAAGACATGCTTAATCTATTTTAAGGTTCCTTGGCTCTGATTCTCTCAACTTCACCTATATGGCTTAATCCTCTCCTCTCTATGATGGTGAGAATTTGAATCATCCATTCAACATTTTGGGTCTATAGTGAAGAGCATTTACAGTCTCCCTACAATGGTTTCTGAACCATAACAACATATTTGAGATTATTTCACTGTGACCGATTTCACTGTATATTTTGGTTTTATCTTTATTAAATTGTATTGAAGAAGTTTATCTAGAGTTAAAGAAATTCTTTGAAGTAAGGTTTTGTAAGTGCAGTGAATAATAACTTTATAGTTCGTCAAATCATCATTTAGCAATTACACGAAGATAATTAAAGCTGGAGAGTGCGCGCAAGGTGGCGCTTGAAAGCTAGTAGATGTGATACTATGAGCACTGCAATAATATAAGACATCTCAATGGATTCCGCGTACTTTTCTTCTTGTCATTCATGAGCAGGTAAATCAGGGATTCACAGGGATCGTGGTGCACACAATGATTGATTATGGCACGCGTAGACTGTCGGCTCCTTGGAGCTATTGTTCACTGTTCAACAAAAACTAGGAAAGATTTTTGTTGAGGATTTGAGTGACTTTTACTACAAAGAGTACTGAAAATTGAGATACAAATTTCTGAAATGGTTTCTCTGTTGCACATTAGGTTCATCTAGAGATTTGAGGAATCAGTCTTGAAGGGCAAGAGCTTCTTCACCTCAACAATGATATCCTGAAGGAGTATGAGGAGATCTTACTAATGAAAAGGATCCTCTATGTGATCAAATACATGAAATGTAGAAATTGATTGATCATTTGACAAATGACAATGATAAATCGAAAACACTATTTTTTTATGTAACGCAATGATTCAATATAAATCAAAACAAATGCAACTCACAACTTTTCTAGTGGATCAAACAAGTCTAGCTTAACCTCTATTTTACTATCGTCTTCTTCAAAAAGCAGGGAAATCAACCATAAAACACCCTTGAAAATTAAGCGAAAATAAGTAAAAGCCTGAAAGAAATCAAAATCCGTAGAATGAAAGAGATAGACGAAGGAGAGTTTGAAATAAACCTAACGAGATTGGAGAGCTCTAAACCCTATATAATTTCAAAACTTAAATGTTGTAAATAGCGGGCTGAAAGAGAGAAAGGAATAGATTGGCAATGAAAAAGATAAAGTTAGAAACTTAGAAGGAAAGTTCTTGTTTCTCGTCAAAAACAATGATTGATTATGGTAAGGTAGCGACTAATTCACATCACCATTTTCTCATTCTCACACCACCATTGAGGTTTTTTTTTTTTTTTTTTTTTACTTACTCACACCATCGATAAATATGCAAAACTTAACAGAGAAACTCAAACTCGAAAAAAAAAAAATAATAGGGTAACTTTTGACCAATTTAAACCCTGATCATCGATTCTCAAGCTTATCAAAACACGAAAGTTGTAGTACTATGAGTTATCTAATAAACACAACTTAAATCACTTGAATTTTTTTTGAAATGAGCAAGTTATGATCATTTTACTAAAGTCGCACAAATTTGTCTTGCAATGAAACGGGAGAGTGTCATTGACTTTCGGCCAACTTATATGCTCGATCAAGATCGATTTTCAAGCTCATCCAAATACGAAAATTGTAGTACTCTAAGTTATCTAATAAATACAATTTGAATCACTTGCAAATATTTTGAAATGAGAGTTATGATCATTTTACTAAAGTCGCGCAAATCTGTCTTTCAATGAAAATGAGGTAGTGTCCCCGACTCTCGGCCAACTTATATGCTCAATCGAGATCGATTATCAAGCTTATCAAAACCCAATAATTGTAGTACTATGATTTATTTAATAAACACAATTTGAATCACTTGAAAATGTTTTGAAATTAACAACTTATGATCATTTTACGAAAGTTGCGCAAATCTGTCTCGCAATGAAAATAGAGCAGTGTCTCTGACTTTCAGCTAACTTATATGCTCGATCGAGACCGATTCTCAACTCATCAAAACACAAAAATTGTAGTAATATGAGTACACTCATCCCTCGCTCCTTTTCCCTCGATCATAGCCAAGACGGGGTTTTTCACTCCTCATCTTTTGGAGTTGAATATGAACTTTGACGAATCTCCAGGTAGAAACAACGACGGCAGATTCGAAGAGCCAATGGTAAAACCCACACAGATAAGGGGAGAGTAGAGAGTAGAGACTAGAGATAGTCTCCTGAGTGAGTTTTGAGAGAGCAAAGAAGCAGCAAATGGCGAATCTGAGATTGGCAATGGATTCAAGCTTCTGGGACTTGAACATTTCGACGACGCAAACACTTGATGGGATTGCTCGCTCAATTCCAAGTGACCCCATTCCATTAGATGGAACTCCAGCAGCTCGAGTGCTTCGACCTCAACAACTTTCTCTCTTGAGCAGAGGTTTCCCTCTTGGAATTATTCCTACTTTCTCTCCAGCTTCATCCAAGGACCTTGGCAACTTCTCTTTTCATTCTCTTTTGCTCAAGCCTGCTACTTCCAATTGGTAATACACTAACTTTCTCTTCCAATCTTTCATTGGGTATGCTCAGTTTTGTGTTTTCTTTCATGGGTTGGAGTTGGTTCTTTGAAGAATTGTTTGGTACATTGCTGTTTTTTGGGGTTTGGGGAAGGGTTATCAGCATTTTGATTATTTGGGTTTTCTTTTTTATTTGTTTTATGTAATGGGTTTGAGTTGAATTTTCGAATGGGGTCTAGAATGATTAGCTCGAGTAAATGCATATAATGGCTACTGCTTGTTTTGGGGATTTTTCGTCCAATTCTTGATGCCTTTTTATGGTATAGTATGTTTGTGGAAAATTCAGTAGTTGCTATTATCTGAAAATCTCTATCCATTCATTAGTATTGAGTAAAACATTTCAAGTATGAGCTTAAGAAGTTTGAATAAACCCACTGTTAAGCTATATATTACAAATTTATATATACACAAATAAGGTGGTATGGTTGAGTTCAGAAGTAGTGACAACTTGTGGAGATTTCACGAGGAACAATAAGACGTGGTCACACAAATTTAAACTAGTAAAATTAATTGAGAGTTTGCTTTGATATAGATTATTGAATATTTATTGTTCTAACTTTTGTGTGAAACCACTTTTGGAAATGAAAAATCAGTTTTGAGGATGCCCCCATTTTAGTAAGTTAGACATACCAGAAAGCTTATTTGTTTCTTTGGGCCTCAACACTGTGTTCGCATAGTGATCTATCATTAGTTTCTGCAAGAATTTGATGTTTCCATGCTACCTAAAGAAAGAAGAAACAATGTCTTGAATTGTTGGGTGTTTTTTTTCTTCTTCTTCTGGTCTTGAGCAGGTTGGTTATTTAAGTTCTGTTTTTTTTTTTCCTCCCCACGTTCTTAGGTGGCTTGGAGTAATTGGACAGCTTCGTCCGAAGAAACTAATAGAAGACATTACAGCTGAAGTGATTGCTTCCTGTGCTGATGAGTGGGAACTACCTGCATTCTCCGATGGAGTAAAACCTTTTCTCAATAAATCACTGTATTCACTTGGTTTGTGCACACAACTTGCTTTAAGTCCCGTGTCATCATTGCTTTTTAGCACAGAAGCACAGGGTGAAAGAAATGAGCTACGTTCTAAAGCAAAGTATTTTCACAAGGCAAGTTTGTTAAACATCTCTAATGTCTAATTTAATGCATTATAGATAATTTGTTCTTTTCAAATAAAACTGTTATGGTTTTAGACTGTTAGTTCTTTTAAGTGTAATGAGGAGCTTAGAAACATGTGGAACAGGAAGTAGTTTTATCATTCGTAGATGAAGCATACGGTATCCTACTAGATACTCTGGCCGTCATGGTTTACCATCACTATGTGTAGCTAACTACGATTTTCACTTAATGTATATATTTCCATCAAGATGGATATTCATAAGTATAATACCAACTTTTTTGAAAAGCAATGAACTATGTCACACAAACACGGATACTGTGACATAACATATTTAAAAAAAAAAAACTAGGACAAACCCAACATATTTTGAAAAAACTAGGACAAGCCGACACATTATTTGAAGCTCGGTCTACAGGTAGTGAGTTGAAGTTCCTACTAGGGCTAGGAATGTCAGCATTATGTCATACAAAGAAGTTGATATGCAAGTTTGCTAGAGTCAGCACTGAGCATATCTTAGCTTATAATATTATTATAAGTCTCTTCATGAAATTATTTTAGCCCTAGTTAAATGTTTGATTTGGGTAGTTTTAGTCATGTTGATTATGTCTCCAATATCTACCGTTAATAATTGTGTGTGCAAATCATTGTTATTCGTTAATGTATTTCAAGGTTTACTGCATGTTTACAGCTTCCTGAGCATGATATTACATTTGAAGCTGCATGGCCTGAACTCTTCATTGATCGTAATGGAAGATACTGGAATGTGCCTGAGTCAATATCCCTGAATTTGTCATCCCTCGTCTCTGAGTCTGGATTGAGGTATCGTTGTGGTTTGCACAGAAATAGAGGTAATCCACAAGCTGTTAATGCCATAGATGACCCACCCGTAGCTCTGATGCCTGGATTGTGTGCAAAAGCTTCCTTTTCTTATGAGAAGAACAGAGACATCTGGAGAGAAAAGCAGACACAAGAAACTCTCCTGGTCAAGACAGAAAATGTTGAACTTATCTGGCCTTCTTATGATGCGCGCCTAGGAGAACCTCACGCTGCAGTCTCTGGAATTGTTGGTATGCACTCCCCTCTTTCTCCATTTATCTAGATGGGTGGTAGTTGGTAACCAATTTTTGTAGCTGATCAACAATCAGGGATACTGTTACAGGTGTCATATCAGAGAATGCAGTACAACAAATCATAAATTAGGATACAATAACAAACGTTATTTGATTTATTAATTCTTTTTTATAGTTAATAACATAAATATTAAATTCCAACGGAGGGATATCATTTGTTCCAATAATGCCAAAAAAGAAACCTAAAGACCAATTTAACGCTTCCCAGAATATTCTCATGATTGGCCCAATGCCGAAGGAAGGACTTTGTTAGGAGAATGAGGCTTTCCCCTCTTTCTCCGTTTTATCTAGATGGGTGGAACTTTTGTAACCAATTTTTGTAGTTGATCAGCTATCAGGGATACAGTTACAGATGTCATATGAGAGAATTCAGTACAACAAATGTAAATTAGGATACAATAAAAAAGGTATTTGAGTTATTCAAAAAAACGGTATTCGATTTATTCATTCTTTTTATAGTTAATAACATAAATATTAAATGCTAAAGGAGGGATTTCATTTGGTCCAATAATGCCAAAGAAACCCAAAGACCAATTTTACGCTTCCCGGAATATTGGCGTTATTGGCTCAATGCCGAAGAAGGGACTTCTTTAGGAAAATGAGGTATCCAATCAATGTCTTATGTCCCTTGAAGAATTTACCCATTTCGTTCCTTCTATAAGACCCATGTGATGGTACGAGGTATTATGTCCTAACACCAAACTCCAATTTTGTTATTGTCAACCCTTCCAGTTGTGAATCCATTATGTCAGGCTACCATTGATCACTTTATCAATACCAAACTTCAAGCGTAAGTGCAGTCCAGCGTGCCTTTGCAACATCACAGGGTAAAGTAGGGGATGAATTACTTAATTCTTCCGGTCGCACATCACACATTTGTCATCCAATACTGAAACTTTTGGGATTATCTTTTTAGCAGATATTCAACTTTAATATTTGATTAAAATATTAATAATACAATAATACTCAATCACACAAGGCAATAAAGATTGATACGAGTATTTAACGTGGAAAACTCTTTACCTTCAACTTGATGGTAAACAGAACAACAACGGATCTAGAGCAAATTCCATCAAGATGAGGTTAGGTACCCAATGCTACTCAACCTAAATTGAAGTCCAAGATTCCTTACTGCTGTCTGTAGTTGTCCTGCCCTTATACCTCTATATTGGGAATGCTCAAGACCTTTGACTCAAAGTATTTCTCTTCTATAATTACTACAATCTGGAAATCCACCGGATCAAAATCCCAGCATGAAAAAAGCATAATTTGGAAAGCTTAGTCTCAAACTCCTTTTCAAAGAAGATGAAGAAATTGAAAATCGAAAAACTTCTTCAGAGAACATGTGGGTATGTCTCAAAAACTCCGATTTCTCAAGCAAGATGTTTTGGATATCTCATTTCTCAAGCAAATTAAACCATGGAAAATCTCTTCTAATTCCTTCCGATTCTCTTTTCTTTCATTGTTTTGATAATATCTGGGTTTTGATTTGTTAGTTTGAGTGGGGAGAATGTGAATTTCATGGAACCATTTGGATGCTTTTCTAACACCACTCACCTCCTCGAGATTCGAGTTATACAATACCAAATGTTAGAAACTAGCCCATACTCAAAAGCTTGAGAGATGAGATGTTAAGAACGAACCAATACTCTTGTTTTATTTTATTTATTATTATTTTTTCTACAACTCACAAGTAGTATCCAATTTTTTTTTAAAATAATTATAATTTATATCATTCTAAATCAATTGATTTTGGAAATTTTATTCCCTCATACTTTGTTAACCTATATCCTTAAAAAGGGAAAACATAAATAAGATTTAGGAAAAGAAAAAGAAAATCCTAATAAGTTTCAAGGAATGCTAACCCAATGACACATAGAGGAAGATAAGCCATATCCAACATCTACCAAGGAGTATCCGACAGTTAACTGCATCATAAGGGTGTCCGATATTGATATGAGCACCAATAACAAAAAGAAAAGATGTTCATATACTGATATACAACTATAAGTTCCGACCTGAAAGAGATTTTGTACTATTTACTTTGTTGCATGAGCTGACTCAAACAAGACAAATGACTGAGTAACTAAACTATTAAATTGATAGATATTTATTCACCCTGAAGTTACAAATTGACGTAGATGATTCAGATTAATGAGGTTATTTCCTAGGAAGAAACAAGGATACTTCTATGGGGTTTTTGTAGCTACACAAACATATGGTGTCGGGCACAACAGTTGTAGGACACCGTATAACAGATTGTGTCTTTTTTTTAATTGTTTTGTTTTTATTTATTTTAAAGATGGCGACTGATTTATGTTTGTTTATTAGTTATTAGTTTTGCTAAAACTTGTAAATGTTACTGAACGATAATGTTGATACTTGATACATGTTATGACTTGTGAATCCTCATTTGTGATAATAATTTATGATTTTTTTTCTTGTTATAAATGATACAAATTAGGAATCAAACTCATAATGGTGTGTAGACAAATTCTCATATAGTTGTTGCTTAGTATTTTACTTTTCCTAGATTTTTCGTATTCATTTTTGTGTTTGCGTTATGTCATGTCAGTGGTTCCTATTAGTTGCTAATGTTGAGGATCAGATTGGACACACCCTGTGGACTTGGCACAATGAATCGTCTATCTTGCCTTCACAAAATTAATTGGTGGTTGACTCTTCGCTACTCTGTTGCCCAAAACATTTATCGTATAACAATCCGTAGCAACAGTTGTGTATTCATCCATGCTCAGAAACTTTTGCCCAATAGCTTCCGCTACCACTTTTAGCAACTTCAGTTGAAAAAAAAAAATGGAAGTCCCGACAGTTCCATCCCATCAAATAGGTCGAGGATTCATTAAACTGTGAAACGTTACCTTGCCACAATGTGATGTGTTTCCAATGCCAATAAAAAGTAACCCATCCAATGGTATTTAACATCCAAAAAACTGCCAAATAAACGATCATAGAGAGCTCCCTTTACCATTTTGTATAAATGGGCTATTCTATTTGTATAGATATGGTAGAGGGGCGCATCTAACTCTTCTTTATCCACTAGTTCACAACTATTCTCTATCAGCGGGGGTAGAGCAGTTTGGTAGCTCGCAAGGCTCATAACCTTGAGGTCATGGGTTCAAATCTTGTCTCCGCAATTTCGTTTTTTTGTCAAATTCTAGGTCTAAGTTTGCTAATTAGCAATTAATGACCATTCTTCCCGTTGTTTTGGATTGGAGGAAAAGGAGTAAGAGCCTCTATCGACGAAACATCAACACTCCATCTCTTCGCATACTCACTCTTCATCCCCTAAAATATCTGGCGCAACCAACCAACAAACTATTGGAAGACCTCAGCCAATTCAATCTTGGCCCCCCTTGGCTGCCCATCGCATCGGACTCCCAACGGTTACCTGTGAATCCTTGAACCACCAATACAACTCCACGACTGCCTTTAGGTTAGGTTCACTCCTACCACTTGTAGGGCGGGCCACCTGCCACTGAACGTCTTTGTGGTAAAGGTCGTAATGCCAGAGGAATCATTACCGCAAGGCATAGGGGGGTGGTCATAAGCGTCTATACCATTGCCAGTCCTACAGGTAGCTTTCTAATCGTTATGTCATATTAATCAGTTAATGGACCTGATGATTAGGTTTCTGTAAAAGGTGAAAGAAAAATAGATAGTCTTCTTTCTCGGTATTGTTTATTTCACTGCATAATTTGGGATTCAAGGTGATAGTTTAATTATAGTCCAAGCTTTTGGTTTCTATGTTATTTTATCTTTTCCTCGAGTACAATGCGTATATGCTTCTTTTCGGAATGCTGTCATCAATTCTCCTCTTACGTTATTAGGTGGTAACTGTACTGCTTGGATTACGGGACGTGGGAGCTCAATGGCTTTTAGTTCAGCGACTGAATCAGGAGATGGCAAGGCCATTTCTGCAATCCCCATTCATAGAAGCCTATTTAGTGCAGACTTTTTTGGTTCAGTTTGCTGTACGCTCCAAAAAGGGAAATTCAGAAAAGCTTTTGGGGACCTAACCAGGGTGGATGCTCGATTTGATATTTGTTCAGCTTCTGCTTTTACCAGGAGTGCAGCCAATGTAGTCTCCAATATCTTTCGAAGCCCTCAAGCTAAACGTGAAGCAAATCCACTTGCTTCCCCGAGGCTTAATGTTATCTTCCAACAACAGGTGTTGTAATTATTTTCCTTTGGTTAATTTCAATTTGCAAGATATGGAGATGTATGACACAAAACCTTGCATTTTAATTGATGCATTCCTTTGTTTTGGCTGGGAGTCTCATACCTAATGCATGCAACTACTCTTGTCACTTACACAGGTCATCGGGCCAATCATCTTTCGAGTTGACTCAAAGTTTTCGCTCGGTTCTACGCCTGAGAGGCATGGTCCACATTTCGAGGATTTGAGATATAGCTTGAGTTACTCTCTAAGGTTACTACAATCAGGGAAAATTGTAGCCTGGTATTCTCCGAAGAGGAAAGAAGCAATGATAGAGCTTCGCTTGTTTGAATTCTAATTCTCCCTAAACAATATTCCAAGGTGAGTTAAAAACAAATTTTAAGAGTAACATTTTCAAAATTTTGCACTCTTTTAATCAATCAGAAATTAGTTTATAATGCCCAGATTGGTCCCTTCATTATATTGGGCAATGACATAGGAAAACTTTGTTTTTAAGTTCATTAGTGGTTGGTAGACTGAAACCTGTAATGCTGCGAGTCTGATGAAACAAAACTGAAAACGATACTTTGAACTGTTACCAATCTACAATGATAAAACCAGGTTTAAGATCCACTCTCCATGTCAATAACAGTTCTAGGCAACATGTTTATTTGAGAAGACCTGTAGTACCTATGAGTCGATCTCTATAGCCAACTTCTTCCTTGGAATTCCTAATCTTCATTAAAAGTGGCTTACATATTTGCAATGAAGTCGTTTGCATCAATAGAATATCACCAAATTCTTGTCTCAGTGCCTTGCAGGTCTTACCACATGCAGTTTCATAACTTTGTCACCATAAGGCTTAATCACCAGATTGTTATGAATTTGTATGTGAATTTTCTCTACGCTATTTGTTTGATTCATAATGTGCATAAGAGTATATACCAAATTAGCTCAAAATAACAATCTTCAAATTTTCTACCAACAACCTTGAGGTGAGATATTGAAACTTTACAACTTAGTTGGCCACCTTCTGTCCATCTTCCTCAAAATAGGGTAAAAAGAATGATAAAAGGCTCTGCTGTGTAGATGAAAAAAATCGATAATTTTCCATATTTCATATTTGGGTTAGATCTTTGCCACCATGTAAGGAGGATATTTGAGGAATTAGGTTTGGAGGGCAACAAAGAGATAAAGACAATTTAATGCCCAAAATGCACTTGCATGCATGTACCTTCTTCATTGCTAGAGATGATCGCGCATGAATTTGAGAACGTGAGATCGTACGATTGGCCACGTTACCCAATACGGGCAACTACCCATAATTATGCCCACCCCACATTATCTCATCACGTTCTCCATAACTGATGCGCCACTTCCTCCGTCCTTGATCGCTATAAATAGGAGGATCGAAGAAGAGGAAGGGGATGATCATTTCTCACTCTCTCCGCTTTTGCTCAACATGTTGTGATCTCTTTTATGATCTTTCTCAATCCTACTCTCCAAGACTCTGTCTTCTTTTCTCCTCACCATTGGCAAGGGTTTATCCTAGACTCCCAAAAGGACTTCGGGGAGCCTGACCTTTCAAGACCTTATCCACCGTTTTTCGAGACCCCATTCATACAACTCGTCATTGTAAGGACTTGTCATACTAGATTGAATCAATTAAACAAGCCTGATAGTTTGATTCAGGGTAAAACATTATCTCTTTATTCATGAAACCCAACTGTTGTTTATATCACCATTACTATTCTTATTGCATTTAATTTTTTAGTTTTTGCATTAGTTGCCATTTATATGCATGCATCCCTAAGGGACGAAGCAAGCTTCTATATTTTCAAAGAAGTATGATTAGTATTAACCATGTAGTGATAGTAAAGTCGTCACGGAAAAATTAACTTGATGGATAATTCCTTAGAAGAATTATTTCAAGATTACCTTTAAGCTTTACATAATAGATAAACAAAAGAAGTAAAGCCTTTCATTTGAAACCAAACGTTCTACTTTTTGCATCTTAATGTTGGAACCCAAGGAAGTAACAATAAGATCATATTTGTCCAGAAGGTCATTTAGTTTGAATGGTTAATATCGATTCAGAAACAAGAGTTCGATGACCCTTATCGAAGAGTTCACAAAGACTGTAAAACATGTTTATAATTGATGCTTAGCATGGCAGTGAAGTGAATAAACATGTAAAAGAAAAAAAAAGGTTCTATCTCATTGTTCTTGCAGTGGCAATAACTTTCAGCTGCTTGTCATGTAAATTGCAACTGAAGTTCTAATTTAGTATTATTGGAGCAATCTAGGATAGTCTAGTTACATACTTGAAACATAAACCATTGTTCAAAAAGTAGCAAAATAGGAAACAAAGATGGACTATAGCTAACTAATATGTTCTTGGGAGCCCTGGAACACATGCGCTGCATCAAGGCAGTCCATGCAGATGTAAGCTTCTGTCCAATTGTTCCTCGTGCATAGCTTGATCAAACTTGCGATTTGGGTTGGGTGTGGTGGAAGGACGCACGGCCAAGAAGTGTTGTTGCATCTATGTTAACTGGTGGTGGAAGGTAAGCACTTTATCGTCTGAAATGTAAGATCAACAGGTTGCTTGAATAAATAAATCCATATAACTTTGTGTCATGGATTTGAAGGGTGATTTCAAGAGTGAATGTCTTCCATGTTCTGAATAGCTTGGTTTCCAAGAGAATGAGCTCAAAAGACAAGTTCAAAGGGTATGTTGGGGTACTATGATGTCTGGACATGGGATAAGAGCAAGCATTCATCATACGTACATCGGAAGCTTAAACTTAAGATACACATATCATAAAGACACGTGTTTCGTAAGATAAGGTGCAAAAGTCAATATATAGATAGAGATATAAGTAATATATCATATATTTAAGCATATACACAAGCAAGGAAGTTCCCAAACACTTTGATTGATTTATTACACTTGTAACATACTAGTGTAAGACCCGTGCCGTTGGCACTACTACAAAGTACGTCGTACTTTGACGGAATTGTCTAGGGGTGGGCATCCCATCCCGCGATCCCGTTCCCGTCCCGATCCCGTCCCGTCCCGTCCCGTCCCGATTTTTTCGGGTCTTAATGGGATTGAATTATTTCATCCCGATCCCGTCCCGTCCCGATCTAGAATGGGATGGGATGGGATGAAGATTTTCAATCCCGCCAATCCCGTCCCGTCCCGAACTAATTTATTAATATTAATTATTAATATTTTTATTTAATAAAAAACTTGGCATATACGTGATGTAAGCAAAAATGATGTTCAAAACTTTGAATATGATACAGACATCTATCATTCTAAGCAATATAAGCATGTATGCACAGACAAAGCAAACATAACTGGCATACTCTAGCGCACTGCAATATTGAAAGATTGTAGTTATTCTTTTTTGTTAAAGCAAATTGTTCATTGAAACTAACCAAGACTTCTGAAAGAAAGAACTAATACAATGTTTGTTCCCTGGAAAATTCTAACTGCGTCCAAGCAATCAATGTGGTAAACATAACTGGCAACAATCAATGTGGTTGTTGCGATCCTCCAGTGAAGGAAGGCTATACTGTCACCGTGAATTCAACTTAAAGCTGCTTGTTATGGATAAGTTGAATCTTCCCCCTGCCTCAGAAATTGTATTCCCTCCATTGCAGTCAGTCCACAAGTACATGGGTTATCAACCGAAGGGAAATTTGCATCAATAAACATAAAACACTGCACTATACAATATGTTCTTTTGTATCCAAGTGTCTTGTCACATTGGTTTGGTGGTCATTCCTATGCTCTTCTTCTTCCTTATTTATTCTGCCTTCTTAACAGTTTGGTCCTCTAAAAGCTTTTTCTTAATGGTTCGTTTTCTTCCCTATTGGATTTGGTTGAATCTGTTGAAAGCATTTGGCATTCCTAGCTTGCCAATCTAACACAAAACCGACTTTTGATATAAAGTCGCCTTTCATTATGAGAGGAACATCATTGTTATTCTAGATTCCAAATGTATTAAAAAGGGCGTTAACACTGTTAAAAGATACGCCAACTGATAGGTGTATATAACATAAGCCAGGTTTGCATTGTTAAAGGGAAATATATGAGGATGATTTCAATAATTTTCAATTGGTTCTCACAAAAGGGCATTTAGTAGAGACGTCCAATTCCATGTGGTATTTTTGGAGGTTTACTGTAATTGTGGTATTTTTATTAATATTATTTATTTAATTAATTATTTAATTATTTAATTTTTTGGATGCCGCTGATCCCGTCCCGTCCCGATCCCGTATGAACGGGATGGGATAGGGATGGGTATATCTCGTCCCATCCCGTCCCGTGCCCACCCCTAGAATTGTCGATTAATTGCAATTGGGTTTTTATTTAATTTTGAAAAAAACACTTACAATGAATTAACTTTGAAACAAATTTTAATAATAATTAAACGAAGAAAAAAAAAGTTAATACCAATGATGAACGCAACCAATGCACTAAAAAAAACATTCATGCTACATCTGGGATGAATAGACTCACCCGGATGAAAGCTTCGAAATCAACCTCATCAGTTGCATCAGGAGTGGACTCACTTAAGATGTCAGCGATCTCCACCTCGGTAAACATCTCACCAAGAGCCTTCAACTTAATCATAACAGGTGGAAAATCTCCCAGTGTGACTTTACCACACAATTGACTCCTCATTGAAATAAATTGCATGAAGTTCATCCAAATTCACAATTCATTTCCCATAATCCATCAACGTACAACTGATATCAGGCACGAATCAATTCAATAAAAACACTTGCCTTGGTTTCGAGGCCACGAAGCTCGACCTGAGTGAACTGGCTTTAAGCTAAGGATCCGAAACAATAACACACATAAAGGTAACATCTTTGCCAATGTTTACCAACCTGAACAATCCCACCATGAACAAACAAAAATAGCACACTATAAGGATCTCAAACACACAGTGAAAATAAAAATTCAGATCCAAATTCTTATAAAACAAAACCCAATTGAATAAACACGTAAATGAAGGAATAAAACTGATTTTGGGATATAACCCTGCGAAGAAGAAGTAACAAGAGCCGACCAACCCCTCACAAACACAACCACTCACAAAAAACCCCTGTGGTTTAGGTACATTTCTTCACCAAATTTGACAAAAGAAGAAGAAACAGAGAGATTGCTTAAAACCTCAAAACCCCTCCTCTTCTAGTCTAAGCCCACTCAAGGGTATCTTCAATCCAACTCATTAATAATTACATAAAATTTTTCCATTATTATTTACTAATTTCCCTTAATTATTTACTTTGTTTATGTTTTTGAGATAGATAAAACAGAGCAACTAAGACCTGCACTTGCCTAACAGAGCAAATACAGTGCAATTAAACAAACACTATTGGTTTGAAAACCTGTCTGATAACCATGCATTATTTAACCCAAATCTTCAAAGGGTATCCAGATTTCTAAACTAAAAAGAGATCTAATAAAGTAAATTAAAATCCCAGATTATCTAACCCACTTAAATCCAACATCCACCTTTGACTCTCTTCCTTCAATGTGGTGCTCTGTATATAACCATGACTTCCCGATTCTATAGAGATAGATAAACTAAGATCTTAGGCTAACTTGGGCCAAACCCAGAAATGGGTTCTTCTTCTTTGCTTCAGTTTCTTGTGTGTTTGATGAGTTTGAGTTGTACAGATTTGGTTTCATCACAACAACAGAATGTAGAAGCAAATAAAGTTATTGAAGATGGGAGTGTTTTCATTGATGGAAGGGTTGCTATTGGGAGTATAGATAGTGATTTCATTTGTGCCACCTTGGATTGGTGACCTCCTGATCAGTGAATGCCAATCGAAAACCCTAGAATTCCTTCAAGAATGGGCTCATGGGTTTGTTGACAACTATGGATTCTTTGTGGGTTTTAATGTTTTGCTTTGCTGAAAGAAGAAAAAGAAGATGAGATCTAAAGAAGAAGAAGGAACTTACCTAAAAAAAATGATGATGATGGAGTTAATCAAAGTCTTTCGGTTGAAATCAGAACTGGAGCCTTTGTTCTCTCAAATTGATGATGAAGATCCCATCTGATGATGAACCCATTTGATGATGAATATATCAAATTGATTCAACCGAGCTCAAATCGATGAGAAAGAATCCATCTGATGATGATGAAGATCTCAACTCGATTCAACCGAGCTCTTCCTCTATTTAGTGAAGAAGAAGAGTGGATAAGCTCTCTTTGATGATGGAGATCAGAGAAAAAACTCACTTCTAAAAAATTTAGGGTTGTTAATGGAACTGTTCGGATGAAGAAAGGGGGAGGGGGTGCCGGTGGTGGGAGATATGAAGGGGAATAGAGAGGCGTCCAGTGGCGGAGGTGGAGGAAGATGGTGTTTTTGGTGTGGGAGGGGGTGGTCGGTGGTGGGAGAGAAGAAGTGAAGAGGAGAAAAGTTTGGAGAGTTAGAGGAAAGCATCGGGGTTTGATTTTTTCACTTAACTTCTGCCACAAACTTAACTTTGCCACGTAGGACAAAAAATCGATGTGAATTGTAATAGAGATTAGCAAGCTATTGGTTATTATCCATCCATTCAAGTCACTTGTACAAGGACGATACAACATCTTATGTCGGTATATAGTAAGTACCATATCGATGAGGTTTAAATACAAAACATATCGTGTCCATATCGTATTTATCGTAAGATAGTGGTATCTATGGATAATAGTACTCACATTAGCACGACACAAATTTTAAGCATGCATATGTAATATTCAAGTATCCTTTCCACATTGTAAATGTTAGTATTATAGTGAAAACCGCATCCACAATGGTTTGGGAGGAAGAAGAAAAGTCTATGATTTAGTTCCTTTTCAAGTTTTCTATATACCAGCAATGTAACAGAACATTATAGTGGCAATGACAGTGATAGCTACATTAAAAAATGAACGAATTTTGCAACCTTCACTGCAAGGACTGGTTGTTCCACTGAAGCATCCAGTCTTCTGCTTGATACCCTTTCCACCATCTTCAAGAACAAATGTGGAGTTGATCTTGTCAGTGCTAAATAAAATGCACCAAAAGAAAGGCCCTTTACCAGTGCCAACAAAGCCTACTCCGACTTCTGTGTAACTTTTGTTTCTCGTCATGGACAAGGTCTTGTTGTTCCGAATGAGGATACTAGAGAAGGCTTGCGGTGCTTCAACATACTTTGAATGACATCCCACAATGTGTCCGGAGAGTGTACCAAATGTGGGCAGCTCTACCCCACAGTTAGGAGCAAAGATCTCAGTAAAGTCATCTTCTGGAGGGTGGCAGTTCATAGTGTTGTTGCTATTGCAGCTTCCTTTACATTCCTTGATATATTGCAAAGCTATGCACCCAAGGCCAGGATTATCAGTCAGTCTTGGAAGTTTTTGCAGTGTTCGGTTTGTGTTGATGATACTGACAAGCTCATTTGCAGGGTTCTCTGTGTAGTAGCACAAACTAATTTGTCAGACGATCAAAAGTGTAAACAATGATGAATACAGTTCATTTTATTAGCCCTCTCAAATGTATCTATGCTCTTTCTGTTCTGAATAAATTCATTAAATTGAACTGTGGTAACTATTAGTGCTGAACTAACAAGGAAAAACAAGTAATAATCAAAGAGGAGATAGTTGAATTACCATGTTTCTTGGCTGAAATCAGGGTGAACAGCAATAGGTGTGAAATACCAAGAAGCATAAACCACCTGCAGCAACACAGCTTTCTCCACATTATCTATCAATAAACTTCCTTCCTTCTCTTCTTTCCTTCTTAAAGGAAACAGAAACTGAGATTAAATACTGAGAGAAGAACAACAACTCTATCAGTATATGAGTCAGAAAATGGGTTTTTCTCTTTTGAATCTCACTCTAATCTCCATGCCTGCTTCATTTGCTGTAATCTTTTTTTTGGAAGTTTGGTTATAGAAAAATGGAATGGGGTTTCTCTTTTTTTGCAATCTCTCTACTATATCTCTAGTGCTAAAAATGGATTATACAATCTGTGTGAAAATGGGTTGTCATTTTTTTTTCCTCTCCTTTGCTTGAGGTTCTTCAACTCAACTGGTAGTGCTTAATGGTTGGTGGTGGAATTGTTTGCATTTGTTTTTGTTGGAAAGAAAGAAAAAGAAAAAGGAGGTGCAGGCAACATAATTGAGTGTTTCAGGGAGGGACTTGTACAAAAAGGTTATACATGAGGTCCCAGCTAGCCGTTATCTTGGACTCTAGTTCTGATGTGCACTGCCAAGGCCAGCCAGTCTTTTCTTTACCCCAATTATAGAGACCCAGGCCCTAGGGCTTTGTGATTGTGTCTGCGTTCAATAGGTGGATTTACGAAGATTTTTTTGACAATGCATGATAGATTTATACGATTTTAGTAAAATGATTGTAACTTTTATTTCAAAATATTTGCAAGTGATTCAAATTGTATTTATTAAATAACTAAGAATACTACAATTTTTGTGTTTTGATCAATTTGATAATCGATCTTGATCGAACACATAAATTGACCGAAAGTCAATAACACTATCCAATTTTCATTGTAAGATAGATTTGTGCGACTTTAGTAAAATCATCATAACTTGCTCATTTCAAAACATTTTCAAGTGATTCAAGTTGCGTTTATTAGATAACTTATAGTACTACAACTTTCTTATTTTGATTAACTAGAATCAGTCTCAATTGAGGGTTTAAATTGATTGAAAATTATTCTGTTTTGCATTTTTCCATTTTGAGTTTGGATTTCTTTGTTATGTATCTTTATTGGTGGTGTGAGAAAATATAAAAAAAATAAAAATAAAAAAACTCAATGGTGGTGTGAGAAAGAGGAAATGATGGTGTAGTATAGTCGTTGCCATCCATGAATCATTTTCATGCAATTCAATTGTTATTATTATTATTATTTGTAGATACACACCATTTAGACATAAGAAAAGATGGCATATGACCAATCAAATGGAAAATTAAATTGCATACGTCAATGTTTTAATAAACTAGTCAATTTTCATTTATAATGACCATTCTTCTTCATGATATATTCTTTGTTAAATACATTTTGAGTCATTTTGTTGCATATGAGTTTAAGAAATTTTTTAACTTTTTTTAATTTAAAATACTTGAGAATCGGGATTTTACAAGTTTTGTTGCATATGAGTTTAAGAAAATTTCCAACTTATTTTAATTGAAAATACATGAGAACTAGGATTTTACAATCATGGTGACATAGGATGATGAATTCTTCAAAATTCACGTAAACCTTCCCAAATCGTGACACATTACCCTGTTAAAACAACTTTTTCTTAGAGGCAAGGTTGAAAAAAAAAATCACAAAATTGTAGAAAATTTGTTTCCTACATTTAAGGGTAATCCTAGCAAACTCATATCAAGGAGACCCAAAAATATGCAGGAAAGTATGTGCCAACATTTTAGACAATCATGCCCTTATGCAAGGGCTATTTGAACATACTATACCTCTATCATGACGCTATGAGGGAATTTGTTTTTTTCAAGTACTCAGAAGCTAACTTCTAACTAGAATGAGCTTTTGATGAACTGTTTGTTTTGATTCTGAATGAGCTGCTGATTAAAAGCTATAAAAACAAAAGGTGTTTGTTTTTAGGTGTTGAATGAGAAATGTATGACAGTTTTGCCCCACTGAGCTAAAAAATTTATGATATAAATATTGTGTTTAAAATCATATATAATACTTATTCAAAATTTAGAGAATGTTACAATACATTTCATTACAATAATATCAAAATATGACCGACCAAGTACATTTATAAAAAATTTATCAAACAAAATTTCTTACTAATATTTCGCTTGCAATGCGATCTCGTAAATTAACCATATCGATTTGTTCACGTAAACCAAATACTTAAAACAGTCGTGATTGTTCACTATTAGTTTACTCGGGAGAGTTGAAAAGATGAATAAAAACTAAAAAATACAAAGAAAGAAAAAGAAAACAAAGATGAATGAGAAAAATGAGATAAGTTTCTTATCTAATCCTTGTGAAGAAAGGTAAAACCACAATACTTGGTGAAGAGAATAAAAGTGTGTCATCAAAATTTAACATTACTTATTTTTAAGAAAACGGGAGCAACAATTATCATTGCAAAATTATGTTTAGATTATTATCGGAATAATTTTTTGACTCGATACTTGATGCTAAATAATCAACACCCCCCTATTGCTTACTCCAATTAAATGTAAAACTTCTAATCAGAACTAAAAATAAACACTCTAAACAAGATGATCCACTTCTTATTAAGACTTCTAACTTCATTTAGAAGCAAAAACAAACACCTCTATGTCTCGAAATAATAACACAATCTCAACAATATCGGGAGGTTGAAGTAGCCGTTACGTAAGGATATGCAATATGAAATGTTGCTACATGCTTGATGCACACATTCTAGAGGAATTACAGTCGACTCCATGGACCAAGGCTAGCTTCAATGTTCCCTTGAGAAGACCCTAATTTTTGTCATATATCGAGGAACCAACATGTAAATAGCACAACAATAATGACTCAGCCTCCTCTTGTCTGTGTCAATACTAGATGCATGCAACTAATATCCAACCAGCAAATGGAAGACATGCCCAGAATAATAGCACACTAACAAATTTCCAACAATGTATCCAAGTTCAAATCACATTACGGCCTTGAAAAATGTATCCCTTCCACAAGGGAACTTCTCTGCTACTTATAAATTTTCTTGTTTTAAATGGAGAAAACATAAAATGCATAGAGATTCAGAAGCAACCCCTATTCAACCACTGCCAGTAGCTCACTTGCTCTACAAAGCAGTGCCTAGCACCTGTTTCCTAAATCCACCTGCAATGAAGAACAAGCTTTTTGGTTAACATCATAAAATTGAACCCAAAGCAGGTTGAATGAAGAACAAGCTCACATGTGTATTTCTATTAAAACCAGATTTTGCAATGCCAAACGTGGCATTTAAAAGGGTTTTTTTTTTTTTTGTTACTAAAGGACGTAGATTACAATAGCAAACCTATAGAGTTAATAACCAAAAGTGTATCTTTGAAAACCAAGTGCCAAAGAAAAGCACAAGCATTACAGGAGGTAAAGATTAGTAATGCAGTCGTGCAAGCGTGACGATCAACTATGTATACATTTAACAGAACCACAATGACCACTTACATACCAGAGACAAAAGGTAAGGACCATCATGGCCACTGCTGTTAATATGGCGCACACCCATTTAGGTGCTTCAAAGCCAACAAGCACTAAAAATATCTAAGTATCCCTCAATCGTTTAGCACTATATAGTGCTTAGAGATCTAGAGGTAATATCACTAACCTCGTAGGCATTGATGTCCGAAAAGAGAACCTGCAGAACCAAAGAAAGACATTGGTCAAGACACTAACCAGGTGGAGCATCTACTGATTTGTTGCAATTTGACAGATGACGTTATATAGGATACAGCAACCAAGAGTTTAGAAGTTTAATTATTTATTCGTTTACCTTCTTTCCTGCTTCAACTTCCCCAACTTCAGTGCCAACTGCCAAAATCTGCAATAGAGATGCGGAGTTGATCAAATATCTATTCGAGCTTATCAGAAGCTTTCCTAGTTTGTATGTCACGTGGAAATGTTCATGTGTGTTTGAAATGGCTCACCTCTCCCATCAGATATTGCTCAAATTAACAGCTGACTTGGGCAGCAACACTCCACCTGCGGATTTCTGTGCCACATTTTTAGTTAGCATGATAGGTTAAACCAAGAAAAAATGGAAAACATACACTATTACTAGGAATCTCTATAACATCGAATCAAAATTTTGCTACTTGTTTCTCATTCAACATGATAACTCACTTGATGTGTTCCGTGCCACACCATTCCAAGTTATTAATAGCCTGACAACTTAAGACCCACCACTAAACAAGACTTATTGCTTATACGCCAATAATTTATGATAGTGCTATAATTCAAACTTTAAGAACTCACATACAACTTATGAACATAAGCTCGTTAATATGTAAACAAAGTGTGGGTTGGCATTATTTAAGAAAGTGGGTGCAATAACAAAAGCATGTGGGCAGCTTCTTTTCTTGCAAATTAGGGTTTGGCCTCTTCTAAATAGATGATTTAAGTTAATAAAAGAGGAATGATTTAAGGTATTAAGTTATTGACTTGAGATAAATTTGTAGTCAAAAGTTCATCCAAAAAACTATTTTATCACTCTGTTGTTTCAGAGTAACAAGACGAGTCAAGGGAAACTATGTAACAAAGACAAAGCTCAGGTATCAGTATCCAACATGGATACGAAGGTGTCGAAAAAGCCAACCAAAAAAACACAATTAAGGACGTGCTAGAGAGAGGCCTATACATTCTACTATTATTTACTTTTTCAGCAATAAGTTATTATTCATTCACTCATAAGTCAATATTGCTACACATGTATTAGTAACTTGTCATAATTGAAAATTTTCATAGTCATGTAAAAAAATTTGATGATTTAAGGATGGCGTGTTCGATGGATGTATTGATGCGCGTTGACACGCTTTTGCATTATATAATGTCGAGATTGCAAATATTCGTGTGCATATTGTTCGAAACAAGATTGCTAATATTCGTGTGTATTGTTCGAAACAAGAAACTTCAGTCAAGAGAAACTACTCCAATTATGAATGCAAGCTTTATGGGTGTTAATCGGGTTTGAAATTGGATCAAAACCGAACTGAACTTGGGATTCGGTTTCGGTTCGGTTTGGTTTTTCTGATTTTTCAAACAGAACGCTGTAACCGAACCGACCAATTCAGTTCGGTTTCGATTTTTCCTTTTTATTTTCTATTTTTTTCCATCATCTTTCTTTCTTTTTTACTGAAACAATTCTGCATTGCCATTACCATACAACTAGATCTAAACACAAAGATAAAACCTTTCACACATACATATTTCAATAAAATTGAACCTCAACAAAATTAATTATCCAAAACAAAAAACAAAGATTAATACCAGTTTTTCTATTATGATAAAATATGTTAGAATTCAAGACTTTATTTAGCATGAGCTTCAAAGAGTCACATTTCCTCGGCCGATTTGATCCCTCTACGGAACCCTTGGCGGCACCAAGAATGGGCCAGAGAGGTACCTGCAGCCTTTGTAGTAGCTGATGTTCTCTGACCATGTGCGGTGCTGCGCGGTGACTTCTTCGGTGAAGAGGAACTCTGGCGATGTTGGGAGGTTTTTGACATATATATACAGCAACTTTACAACAATATGACCAAGATCACATGGAGATCATTTGTATCCAGTTGTTATAAAGCAACAGAAACTCCTTTCAAAGCTCATTTATAAGATTATCAATAATGGATCTTAACATACCAGACTCACTTATATCTATGATATCCATGAAGGACCTCTCTACTTCTCTAGTTTGATCCAGTCTCTATACATTTCACTTTAGCTGAACTAAATGGGGTAGGTGAAAATTAAATGGGGGTGGGTGGGTTGAAAATTGAGTTGGTGAGATTGGGATTTGAAAATTAAATAGTGGTGGGTGGGGGTTGGGGAATTGGAGTGGAAATTGAGTTGTTCGTAGTGGGGATGGGAGTTAAAAATTGATATGGTTTGGTTTATTCGGGGATGAAAAAAACTCAAACCGAATCGAAGTAATTCGGTTCGGTTTTGTCAATTTGGTTTCGGTTTCGATTTTTTCTGTTCGGTTCAGTTAATTCGGTCGGTTTACATGGACCAATTAACACCCCTAGCAAGCTTAACCAAAGTTAAAATGTGACCAAGTTTCTCATAAGTGTCATTCTTACTTGATTTTTTTTTCTAAATCACATGTTTAAGAATCATGGTCTTCAATAATATGGTTGATCTAATTACCCAACAGCTTATTCTGAAAGTTGAATGAATATGAATATATTGTTTCGAACCCGTCATTTTGAGAATAATAAATTATAACAATAATAATAATGATAACAATAATAAAGGAAATAGGGAGAGGGGAAAGGAATTTGGTTAACATATTTCCCCAAGGCCAAAATGAAAAAAGCACCAAAATACATTTTTTTCTAAAAAAGGCTATTTGTCTACCTTAATACTTGGACTGTTATGTGTAATCAGGCTGTCCAAAATTTTCACTTAAGGAGTGTCTAGAATGCCATTTGCTCTTGGTTTCACAGCAATGTCTAATGTTTCTTTTAAAGAAATACAAAAGGTGAAGATTGAGAAAGATGAGTTAAATGACTATCATCTCAGTGATAGACATAGGAAACCCACAAGAAAACCATCAAATGACTTCTAAAAGTTGGAATTCAAACCACTAATTGAGTAATATAACAACACACACAATAAACCCCACCGTTTCACATTGAAACCATAAAAACTAAAGATGGCAACAGGAAAGATAAGGGTTTGTCAAATGGTTAAATTTTGATAGAGTCTGTCCCAATAAAGTGTAATGCTAACCTGGAAGCCTAAAAAACTCGAGTTAATTAGCTTCAAGCAGAAAACAAGAAAGCTTGCGAACAATTAAATCAAGCAAAGCTAACTAATTCCATTAGATTAAGACATGTAATTTGTAGAGATTCACAGTAATTAATGACCTGGCTAGTTTAGTGAAATGGTAAAGGTGTTCTTTTTTTTTTAATCTCCAAGATGAACTGTTGTACAGATTCAGGATCACAATTACGTAGACAATCTGATAACCCCAACCTTTATGCTGTGAATTATCTCAATGTGAGAAATTGAAACCATACATTGCACAAAAGTATTACCTGGGGCAACTTCTCAAGTCGAATCAAAACTCTATCAGCTGAGGAACAACCTACATTGCACACACACAAAAAAAAAGAACTAATTTTACTAAGTTTATGGAAAGAAAACAATACCCAGACTAGGATTTGTGCAAAGGAGACTAAAAAAATATACCTTTGTCGGTTCCCCAGTTAGCCGCCACTGCTTTGACTCTCAAAGTGTTGCTTCTTGAATGCTGACATAAGAAATGTAAGAGAGATGGGTGAGGAAGAAGAAGAAGATTGATAAAGAGGTGGAGATGTATTCAGACCTGTTGTGTGGATCCTCTATGGTTGAGAAGGGAAGGGAATAAGAGATGGGTTAGCGATTGTAATGAACGAAGCCATTGTTGTATTGTAGGATAAAGAGAGAGCCAGTTAGAAACGGTTTTAGTTTTTAAAATGGAGAGAAAATCGGACGATTCGCTGGTTACATAAACGAGTACCTTACATAATGATTCACCATTTTATACTTTCTAACACCACTACCAAAAAACTGAAAATGAAGATGCAGCAAGATCACAGGCGCAAATGTGAGAAAAATTTTAGAGAGCAACTGATTCGTGATGATCAAATCACTCTATTCCAATCTTTATTAGAGTGATCCGATCACGTGCGAATCATCCTCCTATGCACAAATCAGTTATGCCCCTTTTTATTTATTATTTTTTCATTTTTTCGGAAGGCAAGCAGGGTTTTTAAGGATTCAGAACCTATTAACAGGACAACCTATAGGTCAACACCCTTAAAGAAAGTAACCATGTCGCAGGTGGAATTAGAAGTTAGGAGTGACACTTATTCTCAGGCTCATTTTAGTGAGCTTAACTGCTTTCCTATGGTGATCTTCAAGTTGGGTTTTACAAAGGAAAATGTGGAAACCAAGATGTTGATTGAGGCC
>QNQO01009423.1:0-16530 GCA_003290165.1 Berberis thunbergii | reverse complement strand
AAGTCGATCCTTCCCTACCACTATATCAATTCATTAACTGCTTTCTGTAGAATTTCGGGTTGGTTGATCATCTCCGCTAGTGCCCACTCGATAGCGTTTGAAGGATTATCTACTGATGCATACATCAATTCCTGAAAACACGCAAATATCCCAAAACTAATTTATTTCGATTGAAAATATAATCTAACTATAACAAACAATAATGACTAATAATTAAACTCAATAACTAAAGTGTATAAAATTATTTAATAAATATATAGCTTCTTGGTTTGATAGAAACTTCTCAAGGTTGAAGAAAGATCTTCCCGTATTTTAGTTGTTAGAGTAATTTGAATGAAATACATAATCAAACCATTATGAATGAGTTGTCGAGACATATGGATGGAAAAACTCACCCCCACACGCCCTGTGTTTCCTAGTTGAAGTGGTGAAAGAGGCTGATATGTCACCATTACTAATAATAAATAAATAAATAATTTGACGTGCGTGAACAAAGAAATGTTGAAAAATGAAAATTTCACACAATGCATACCGCAGACTGTGCTTTGATCTCGTCGGTCGTCAAAGTGGTTCTCCATTTTCATCCTTAAGCGAAACAAGGATGTCAAGTAGGACTTCAGGTTCCTTCTTCATAACAAGTTCATCATCATTTCCTCCTTTCCATTGCTTTATTCGTCTATCAATTACATCATCATGAAAGTTGTTCACAATCTTAGTCGCGGCCCTGATGATCTTCTCGTGTCCATAAAGATCCAAAGCTCTCAATCTAGGCAAGTAATCAGATAGATTGAAAGCAAACAATAGAGAAAAGAACAGTGAATAGAGCCTCAACATGTTCTTCTTCCTCTAGGCCAGGCCTCCATCAGCTTGCCCTTCACCAAAATATCTTGTATTAAACATCAGTCTCCTTATAACATTCCCACTATAAGCTCTAGATGTTTTCCTAACATCAACGATGGCACTGCCATTGTTGTCTTAGCACAACAACATATGCATTGGTTGTACACATATCGAACAAGGTTATCGCTTCCTCTTCTCTTTTCTGAAGAAGCCACTTGAGCCTCCCTGGACTTAGAAGTTGAGAAGCCACCACGCTCCTCATTTTCTTCCATTGATCTCCCCATGGAGCCACTGCAATCGTTAAGAACCCACGGCTAGAGTACTCAGTTCCCATAGTAATAGTCTAGATGCAAAAGTAGCATCTTGTTTCTTCAAGAACTCTCGAGCTATCTCAGGGCTTGTCACCGAAATTACATGCACATTGCCTATTTTGATACATGCAATATCGATTTTCATCTCCTTCATAAACTTTTCTATCCATCGGAAAACCGGTTTTTTCTAAGCAAGTCCGGGATGTTTCCAACGATCGGCCATGATGGCGGTCCCAGAGGTAGTCTACTGTGCTTCTTTTTTCCAATAATGAAATGAAATTGAACCAAAACTACAACAACGATAATCCATATTACAAGCACAGACACAAGGTTGTCGTGCTTAGAAAGTTCCAATGAGACTATTGGCATTAAAGGTGTGGCATTCCCCAACACGCGAAGGAGAAGGCGGAAAAGAGGGTGGAAGTGTTTTCTGTACAAACCATAATGCTAAAGGAGAGTAAGTGATCAAGAGAATGAGATCATTCAAACACGAGCATTAAGTACTCAACCAATAGAGGGGGACTGGTGGTTGTGGCTATAGTCAATTGACATAAAGGGGTAGGAGGAGATGAAGGAGGATAATAGTGTGGTTGTGGTTGATTGACAAAGAAAAGTGATTGAGTGTGGTGGCTTATACGGCCACTTAGAAAGAAAGTAGGGTGGTTGTGCATGGTTGTGGTTGATTGACAAATAGGGACCATTGACATAAAAGAGGATGAGGGATGATGATGACCCCAAGTCCGTGACAACTTATGTCTACTAGCTAATACTACATATCAATTTTTAAATTTTAAACATTTTGTTCTTGTCTATTCCATGTAATCTCTATCATCGTAGAACATTTAAATCGTTTTGTTGACTATACAATCGACAAATACATATCGATTTTAAATTTTAAAACTTAAATTGATTTGTTCTTATCAATTCCTAATGATTTCTATTTGTCATAAAAAAAATTAAGTTTGCATATAAAATCGACTAAGACATATCAACTCTTACATTTAAAATTGACTAATTCTTATTGATAATATATTTGAGAATTAGAGCAAAAACAACTATTTTGCATTTATCAAACCAATATAGGTTGAATAGTGATCGACATTTTATTAATGTGCAGCTAGACTACGAAGTTGTATATATTGGGTTTGTAAGTGATCAAAAAAATTAGATCATTCAAATACAAGCAAAAAAGACTCAACTAAATGCTGTGTGGACTACAATGTTCAAATATGGGTATGGGACTAAAAGTTGGCACAATGCAGCATTTTGGTATGGTCATATCAATTGCGTTCTTATCTGGGTAAAAGGCTACTAAAAAAATGTGTCTAGCCTAAGCGAGCTGATAAAACCTACTACCACAAAAGTCGCATCATAAGCTCTTGTGGTTTAAACCGAAGAGGCTCGAAAGCATTATCATCCAACTTGTAGTCAACTGATGTAAATTGGAATAAGTTGGAATTTCTTGTGGTGATTTAATTTTCGAGGGTATATGAAATTCGTGGGACAAAATTATGCAAATTTAGACATAGTCCATCACCAAACCACTTGCTTGAACCAAACCCACTCATCTATTCTATTTTAAGCCATCATGCTCATGTTCTAAACCAAATGTGATGAGCCCAGACAGAGCTTACAACTCTCCAATTAATATCTTAAATCTTCAAAGTTATATAATAAAATCCAATTAATTCAAGGATTTGAACAACTTTGGGTCTTACTCAGAACTGAAAATCACATTCAAATCAACAAAAACTTCAAGTTCATGAAAGGAGTGGAACATAGATAAGAAGGTAGTGACAAGCATTTGGTGAAAAAAATGGCGGTCACTCTTCCCCTTCCCGACTTTATCCTCTAATCTTTATCGTTTACCCCTCTCACCAATTCATGGCTGAAAGAACCCCAATTCCGATCAAGAGGTCAATTTTGATGACATCCATTATGGGAATTCTGCAGATTTCAAAACATCCCGGAGGTCGGGGTAGCGCCGGAGATATGCACCACCACCGGATCCTCTTCGACAAGTAAGATGCAGGGTACTTCAGGAAGGTGTCACTCATTTACTTACGACCAATTTGGTTTTCATGTTGACATGGTCATAATTCCAGCTACGACTGGTCAGATGGGAGTTCTACTTGGACATGTAGCAACAATTGCAGAGCTTAAACCAGCGTCCTATCAGTGCACGAAGGGAATGAGGTTAACAAGTACTTCGTTAGTAGTGGGTTGCATTCATCCATGCAAATTCTTTTATTAAACTCAATAACTAATAATGACTAATAATTAAACTCAATAACTAAAGTGTATAAAATTGTTTAATAAATATATAGCTTCTTGGTTTGATAGAAAACTTCTCAAGGTTGAAGAAAGATCATCTTCCCGTATTTTAGTTGTTAGAGTAATTTGAATGAAATACATAATCAAACCATTATGAATGAGTTGTCTAGACATATGGATGGAAAAACTCACCCCCACACGCCCAGTGTTTCCTAGTTGAAGTGGTGAAAGAGGCTGATATGTCACCATTACTAATAAATAAATAAATTTGACGTGCGTGAACAAAGAAATGTTGAAAAATGAAAATTTCACACATTGCATACCGCAGACTGTGCTTTGATCTCGTCGGTCGTCAAAAGTGGTTCTCCATTTTCATCCTTAAGCGAAACAAGGATGTCAAGTAGGTCTTCAGGTTCCTTCTTCATAACAAGTTCATCATTTCCTCCTTTCCATTGCTTTATTCGTCTATCAATTACATCATCATGAAAGTTGTTCACAATCTTAGTCGCGGCCCTGATGATCTTCTCGTGTCCATAAAGATCCAAAGCTCTCAATCTAGACAAGTAATCAGATAGATTGAAAGCAAACAATAGAGAAAGAACAGTGAATAGAGCCTCAACATGTTCTTCTTCCTTTGGGCCGGGCCCTCCATCAGCTTGCCCTTCACCAAAATATCTTGTATTAAACATCAGTCTCCTTATAACATTCCCACTATAAGCTCTAGATGTTTTCCTAACATCAACGATGGCACTGCCATTGTTGTTCTTAGCACAATCACATATGCATTGGTGTACACATATCGAACGGTTATCGGCTTCCGCTTCTCTTTTCTCAAGAAGACACCTGAGCCTCCCTGGACTTAGAAGTTGAGAAGCCACCACCTCCTCATTTCCTCCATTGATCTCCCATGGAGCCACCGCAATCGTTAAGAACCCACGGCTAGAGTACTCAGTTCCCATAGTAATAGGTCTAGATGCAAAAGTAGCATCTTGTTTCTTCAAGAACTCTCGAGCTATCTCAGGGCTTGTCACCGGAATTACATGCACATTGCCTATTTTGATACATGCAATATCGATTATCATTTCCTTCATAAACTTTTCTATCCATCGGAAAATCGATTTTTCTAAGCAAGTCCGGGATGTTTCCAACGATCGGCCATGATGGCGGTCCCAGAGGTAGTACTGTGCTTCTTTTTTCCAATAATGAAATGAAATTGAACCAAAACTACAACAACGATAATCCATATTACAAGCACAGACACAGGGTTGGTCGTGCTTAGAAAAGTTCCAATGAGGCTATTGGCATTAAAGGTTGTGGCATTTCCCCAACACGCGAAGGAGAAGGCGGAAAAGAGGGTGGAAGTGTTTTCTGTACAAACCATAATGCTAAAGGAGAGTTTTGTAAGTGATTGTTATTTGGGCAAAGCTACGTAGACTTTAAATACTTATGTAACTCTCAATTTCAACCAATAGGGAGGGGGGGAGACAATGATGGTTGTGGCTATAGTCAATTGACATAAAGGAGGAGGAGGAGATGAAGGAGGATAATAGTGTGGTTGTGGTTGATTGACAAAGAAAAGTGATCAAGTGTGGTGGCCTCTACGGTCACTTAGAAAGAAAGTAGGGTGGTTGTGCATGGTTGTGGTTGATTGACAAATAGGGGGCCAATTGATGTAAAGTTGGATGAGGGATGAGGATAACCTTAAGTCTACGACAACTTAAGTCTTCTAAGCGAAACTCTAATTTGCATTATGCATTGTTTTATAATGTACCAAGCGAAACTCTAATTTGCTTGGTGAAAAAGATAACCAAGTTTATACCACTTTCATATAACTACTTCTTCTAAAACATGCGTAAGTCTAGGGAGTCTTGTTTGGGGCCTCTTTTGTGCATTTTTATGTTTGTTTTTACATTTTTTTACTCATTCTCCTTGAAACACAATCCATAGAATGGGTAGAAGTGTAAAAAAACCAAAAAAACACACAAGAAGCCCCCAAATAAGGCTCCCTAGAATTTGTTGCTAAAACATTGGGGGACTCACCACTTCACTTGATTTTTTTTTACATTTAAAACTAGAAATCACTTAATTAGTGTCATGAACTAATTAATGAGTTTTGGCTAAGTGAAAATCCTCATTCTCAACCAATATATGTCTCCTTATGAAATCTATTCCCTCCTTTCTGTGTACTCTATGAACATAAATTTTTAAAACTAGGATGATGATGAAAATCCTCATTTAAAACTAAGATGATGATGAATTATCTCAAATTCCCCGCAGTGAACTCTATGAAGATAAATTTTTTCAGATAGATTTGTGCGACTTTAGTAAAATGACCATAAATTGCCCATTTCAAAACATTTTCAAGTAATTCAAGTTTTTTTATTAGATAACTCAGAGTAATACACCGTTTGTGTTTGATCAACTTGAGAATCGGTCTCGATCGAACACATAAGTTGGCGAAATGTCAGAAACATTATCCCGTTTTTATTGTAAGACAGATTTGCGCGACTTTAGTAAAATGACCATAACTTGCTCATTTAAAACATTTTCAATTGGTTCAAGTTGTGTGTATTAGATAACTCATAGTACTACATCTTTCGTGTTTTGATGAGCTTGAGAATCGGTCTCAATTGAGGGTTTAAATTGGTCGAAAGTTACATTATTTTGCATTTTTCGTTATAAGTTTGAGTTTCTCTGTTATGCATATTTATTGGTAATGTGAGAAAGTTAAAGTTTAAAATAAAATTAAAAAAAAAACCCAATGGTGGTGTGAGAAAGAAGATATGGATATGGTGGTGTGGAGTAGTCAGCTGATACACCTTTAGTTGATCTAATGACTTAATTTGGGTTGAACCAGGGAGTATCCAAATTTTTATAACATATCTTTTACTTTGCACTTCCCTTCACACTTCGAAAAGTGAAAAAGTGATTTCCTCATTTTAGTCATATATAAAGTGAAACAAAATTATATTATAAGACTAGTTGGTTCAAATTATGCTCTGTTTGTGGAAAGGAAAGACAAAAACACACACACACACAAAATGACAAATAAAAATGTGGCGGTCGTTGAGGTCAATTGGAAAGAAAGATAGGTAGGGTGGTTGTGGTTGATTGACAAATAGGGATCAATTGACGTAAAGGAGGGACGGATGAGGATGACCCTAAGTCTGCGACAACTTAAGTCTACTAATACTACAAATAAATTTTATATTTAAATCGTTTGATCTTGATTTTTCATGTGCTTTCCTATCATAGAAGAAACCTTTAGTTTGTTGACTATACTATCGATTTTTAATTTTAAAACTTAAATTGATTTGTCCTTATTGATTCCTAATGATATTCTATTTATCATAGAAAACTAAGTTTGCATACAAAATTGACTAGGACAAATTGACTAGTTATTATTATAATGTATTTGAGAATTAGACAAAAACAATTATTGACTGCATTTATAAAATCAATATACGTTGAAGAGTGACCAACATTTTATTAATGTGCAACTAGACTACGAAGTTGTACATATTGGGTTTGTAAGTGATCAAGAAAATTAGATCATTCAAACACGAGCAAAGAATACTCAACTAATAGAAAGGGACTGGTTGTTGTGGCTACAGTCAATTGACATAGAGAGGCATGAGGAGATGAAAGAGGATGATGGCGTGGTTGTGGTCGATTGACAAAGAAGTGAACGTGGTGGTGACCGCTACGGTCACTTAGAAAGAAAGCAGGGTGGTGGTGCATGGTTGTGGTTGATTGACAAATAGGGGATCAATTGACATAAAAGAGGATGAGGGATGATGATGACCCCAAGTCCGTGACAACTTATGTCTACTAGCTAATACTACATATCAATTTTAAATTTTAAATTGTTTGTTCTTATCGATTCCATGTAATCTCTATCATCGTAGAAACCTTTAAATCATTTTGTTGACTATACAATCGACTAATACATATCGATTTTTAAATTTTAAAACTTAAATTGATTTGTCTTATCGATTCCTAATGATATTTCTATTTGTCGTAAGTCTGCATATAAAATCGACTAAGACATATCAACTCTTACATTTAAAATTGACTAGTTCTTATTGATAATATATTTGAGAATTAGAGCAAAAACAACTATTGGTTGCATTTATAAAACCAATATAGTTGAATAATGATCGACATTTTATTAATGTGCATCTAGGCTACGAAGTTGTATATATTGGGTTTGTAAGTGATCAAGAAAATTAGATCATTCAAATACAAGCAAAAAAGACTCAGCTAAAGGTTGTGTGGACTACAATGTTCAAATATGGGTATGGGACTAAAAGTTGGCACAATGCAATAGTTTGGTATGGTCATATCAATTGCGTTCTTATCTGGGTATAAGGCTACTATAAAATTGTGTCTGGCCTAAGCGAGCTGATAAAACCTACTACCAAAAAAGTCGCATCATAAGCTCTTGTGGTTTAAACCGAAGAGGCTCGAAAGCATGATCATCCAGCTTGTAGTCAATTGATGTAAATTGGAATAAGTTGCAATTTCTTGTGGAGATTTAATTTTTTTTTGTGGAGATTTAAATTAATGCTTTCAAGATTTTGAAGAAAATACAAGGTTTTAGTACTTTTATGATTTCTGTGAATACATTGGAACACAATCTTCTCTCCCACCGTTCTATACGTGAGTTAGTTTACGACTCACCTAGATCAAATACAAATATTGTAGTAATCTTAGTTATCTAATAAACACAACTTGAATCACTTGAAAATGTTTTTGAAATGAGTGAGTTATGATCATTTTACTAAAGTCGCGCAAATCTGTCTCGCAATAAAAATGGGATAGTGTTCTTGAATTTCGGCCAACTTGTGTGCTCGATCGAGACCGATTATCAAGTTGATCAAAACACAATAGTTGTATTACTCTGAGTTATCTAATAAACACAACTTGAATCACTTGAAAATGTTTTGAAATGAGCAAGTTATGGTCATTTTACTAAAGTCGTGCAAACCTGTTTTGCAATAAAAAACCGGATAGTGCTCCTGACTTTCGGCCAACTTGTTGTGCTCGATCGAGACCGATTCTCAATTTTATCAAAAGAAAAAAGTTGTATTACTTTGAGTTATCTAATAAACACAACTTGAATCACTTGAAAATGTTTTGAAATGAGCAAGTTATGGTCATTTTACTTAAAATCGCATAAATCTGTCCGAAAAAAATTTTGTTCACAGAGTTCACTGTGGGTTTTTGAGATACCCTGCATTGTTCTCTGCGTTTCTCAGGGGTCACTACATGGATTTTGAGATACTCCGCATTCTTTGATGCGAAATTGCGAACAGAAAAAAAAAATGTTTGTAAAAAAATTTATGTTCGCAATTTCACAGTGAGGTTTTGAGATACTCCGCATTGTTCACTGCGAACAATTTTTTTTTTTTGAAAAACCTCGCACTACTCTCTGCGGCTCGCATTGGATCCTGCGGGGTTTTGCACAAACCCCGCATTGTTCTCTGCGAACAGAACAAAATGGTGCAATTTTATTTTTTATTTTTTTCTTCTGAAGTTTAGCTTTCTGAGATTTTGTTTCTAAATTTTTTTTACTAACCTTATTCATATTGTCGCATAATGTTCTATAATGAAATTATGTCATTGCTCATCGAACCTAAACTTATGTCATTATGTTCTTATAATGAGAAAAAAATTTCTGAAATTTCGAGGCATAACAAACATCAAACCTAAACTTTCTATGTCAAGGCATAACAAATATCCTGTGAACCATGTGATGCCATGAAAGAAAGTGTTTCCCTTGGACTCCACGTAAGGATCCCAAAGTACATGCGTTTTGCACTTTGAAGATGTCGTGTTTAGCTGTTGCATTTGGAGAGTTTGAGGGTTTAAGGGTTTTGATTTTTAGGGATTTTGAGAGATTTTGAGGGAGAGGGAGATATTTGCAAGAGATTTGAGTGTGGGGAGAGATTGGAGAGAAGAACTGTTTGTAGATTTGAATGGTGAAGAAAAAAAAATTTGGGATTTTGTTTATATAGGTGGTGTGGGAGAGTAGAATGGTGTGAAAAAGAGGATATGGGGGTGTGAAGTAGTCCCTACCAAAAAAAAATTTCTTGTGTGCTTGACAACATTTTCTTGGATTTTTTTTAAGGGGCTTTGGGGTTGGAGTCATTGAGATCGTATCCATTAGGACATTATTTAATATATTTATGTTTTGGTTCCTAAGTGGTAGCAAGGAGTTGAAATTTTGAAGAAAATTAAGGATAGACATTAGAAGCTACATGTTAAAATTGTAGCTCATTTCGGCATCATCCCTCGAAATATGTGTTTAGGTATGTGTGAATGTGATGCATAGAACAAACATGCACTAAGTCATTTGTGATTGGGTATATTACTAGGACTCATGCAGTGGCACTATCACACTATGATTAAATCCATCGACTCAATAGTATAGTCTGTTTCAATGAAAAAATGCAACCAAACAATGACACTGAGGTTACCAGAAATCCTAAATCCAAGGTAAACTAATGGATAATCCTACGTGAAGGGTATATAGAAATTAAGCGAATTTCCAATAGAGTGCCTTCTTTTGCCTCTTAAGCTAGTTCAGAGGGTATAAAATTTTGGAGCAAACATGCTACAATTCAATAAAATAGGCCTTTCCACTATATGAAGCAAATAAAAATTTAAAACATGCACTTATAAGTGGGTGATTTAATTACTACAATTAGTTGTCCCTATCATGGTAGTGTCTTACACAAAGATGGTTTTAGCATTAAGATTTCTTCCCACAATACAACCAGTCAATGCATGAAGATGAGTATCATGGCATTGATTTTTGTTGTGTCGAGTCTTCTTGTTGAACTACCTACCAGTTTCAGAAAGGCGCAAAGCTCATTTGAGAAGTTACGATATCATGGTATATTTTCTTGCCTTGAAAGTAATTTTCTTCTCCTGAGATTCAACACGAAATTTCTATCCAGGAATGATACATACATTGTTGTACCAAACTTTCTATTATTTGTGTGGTCTCTGTGTGGATACCCATATCTCTTTACATTCAATTTTTTTCTTTTAGATGAAAATACAAGTCTTCAATCACATGAGCGGGGTCCCCTATGCTTTTGTTTGTTTCATGGTGACAGAGAAGGAAACCAACAACAACCATTAATTCCACAAGTATCATCCAACTCCACATGGGTATGGGTAGGGGACCTAATTTAAGCAAAAATTGACTCTTCCAAGTCTTGTTTTGAGAGATTTCCAAACTCGTTCCACCAGTGATTTGTTTGAAGTGTAAGCCAATACCAATAGTCCATCTCATTAGTTTTAGATTTTGCTTGTAAAAAAGTGACAAAAAGTAAATATTTTACAAAATCACAATCCAATTTTTCAAAAAAAAAAAAAAAAAAAGTCCAACAAAATTAGATAGAAGTCACTCATGTGCAAGGATTGTGATTTTGATAGTCTTTACTTTGTTGTAGGCTACTTTGAATTTCATTGCTTTAAAATGTCTTAAGAGGTCGCCAATGTAGTATGTGTGAATATGATGCATAGAATAAACATATACTAAATCATTTATGATTGGGTGTATTACTAAGGACTCAATTCATTGGAACTTTTGGAAAATTGGAAAAGAAAGATAGAGAGGTAATCAATCAACCACTTATTCAGGGAACTTTTGGAAAAGAAAGATAGAAAGGTAATCACTCAACCACTTATTCTGTCTCTTTAATTCATACTCATAATTTGCAATCTAATTCAAACGAAAGAAACACCTGAGATAAAACAATGCAGAGAGTGTTGTGAGCTTTGTGATGAAAGACTTGCATCAATTGTTGAGCAAGAAGTTGTGTTGTTGAAAATGTTCGCAAAGAAGTTATATGCATTAGGTTTGAATTCGAAAGCATTAAAGCTCGTTTGAAGGATGCCGAAAGACAAGGAGAAATGGAGCAAGGAGACGTGGTCAAAGTTTGGTTGAACCAGCTAAGGCGCGTAGCATTTGACACCGAGGATATCCTTGATGTTTACGTGCTTTGACATCAAAGACGACATGGGCATTATACCTGTGGATTCTTGAAAAACGTGAAGTTCTTGTTCAAGATCTGGTCGGACCAACATGAATTGGCTACTCAAATCGGGGATATCAAAATACGGCTTGAGGACATTTCCAAGACGAAGGATAGATACATTCCTATTGGCTCTAGTCAAGTCTCAACAAAAGACACAACACGCGATCCATAGCGTGATGCACGTTTCAAAGAAGATGCTCGTGTTGTGGGAATCGACACCCATCGAAACAAAATTACCGGGTGGTTGCTAGATCAAGATTGAGGCTTGTCGTAGTCTCTATATTTGGTATGGGCGGCCTTGGAAAGACAACCCTTGTAAAGAAAGTGTACGAGAACGCCACTGCGAAAGAACACTTTCCTTGTCGTCTTTGGATCACCGTATCCCAAACATTCCAAATTGATCGTCTTCTGCGAGATTTGATCTTGCAATTGCTTAGAGAAGAGGAAAAGAAGGCATTATTTAGTCAGTTGGAGAAGATGACCACCCAACTAATGGAGATGCTCCGTGACCGCCTCTCTAAAACTAAGTATGTCGTGGTTTGAGATGATATATGGACATAGGTGCGTGGAGAGACCTGAAGTGTGCATTGCCTGATAGCCGACGTAGTAGTCAAATTTTGGTGACGACTCGTTCGGAAGTTATAGCAAATCCTAGAAAACTCCGCAGACTACTCCTATCAACTCCAACCACTGGAAGAAGATGCTGCACGGAGACTCTTTCAAATGGTCGCGTTCAAGTCAGAGAGTGATGATCACCCCCACCCAGATGATGTAAGCCAAAGGTTCTTGAACAAGTGCAAGGGCGTTCCGCTTGCAATTGTTTCCTTAGCTGGCCTCTTGTCAACGAAGGATACAACGGAATGGGAAAAAATATATGACGACCCTCTTTTATTGTCTCATCACCCAACCTAAATGATGTAAACACCATATTGTCTCTAAGCTATGATGATTTGCCACACCACCTCAAATCTTGCCTCAAGTACCTTTGCGTTTTTCCTGAGGATTACTCCATCAATTGTTCTAGACTACTTCATTTATGGGTAGCAGAGGGGTTTGCTGACCTTGAAATAAAGGTTAGCATGACTGTTACAATGACGAAGGAGAATATGGCAAAACATTTTCTTGACGAGCTCATTGCAAGGAGCTTGATTCAAGAGGGAAAAATTGATGGAAGTGGAAGGGTGAAGACATGTGGAATTCATGACCTTTTGCATGAGTTCCTTCGAACAAGAGCTCGTGATCAAAAGTTTTTTGGATTCTCTTGTCAATCTGGCATGATATCATATAGTGGATGCCTATCCATTGGCAATACAAGTAGTGGCGATGCCCGAGAGAATACTCTGCCCACAACTGAGAGTTTGAGTTCGCATATTCGGTCGTTGTTCGTGTTTGGTGGATCCTCATCATTCAGCTCGTCTTGTGTTATGTTTTTGAAGAAAGTTAAACTGTTGAAAGTGTTGGACTTGGAAGGTGCCAATCTCCGCCAAGACTTCCAAGTTGAAGTTGTGACTGATCTATTCTTTTTGAGGTATTTGAGCCTCAGAGGTAATAGAAAAATAAGTTCTCTTCCAGATTCTCTGGAAAAGCTTATAAACCTGGAGACATTAGACATCAAAAGAACACATATACGTGAGCTCCCACTTGGGATCGTCAAGCTAAAATGTCTTCGTCATCTCCTTTGTGATATTTATGATACGAGAGTGCCGGTAGGGATTGGAAAATTATGACATAGATATTGTTCTTAAAATCATACCCAATAATTATTCAAATTCTAGATAATGTTACAATACATTTCATTACAAGAATATCGAAATATAACCAAGTACATTTCAAAAAAAATTATCAAACCAAATTTCTTACTAATATTTCGTTTGCAATACGATATCGTAAATTAACCATATCGATTTGTTCACGTGATCAAAATACTTGAAACAGTTGATGTTGTTCACTATCAATGTGCTCGGGAGAGTTTGAGAGAAGAAGAGAAACTTATAATATAGACAAATAAAACAAAAATGAATGAGAGAAATAGAATAAGTTTCTTACCGAGTCCTGATGAAGGTGGGTAGAATCACAATGTTTGGTAAAGAGAATGAAGGTGTGCCATCAAATTTTAGCCCTACTTATTTTTAAGAATATGGGAACAACAATTGTCATTACAAAATTATGTTAAGGTTATTATTGAAATAATTTTTTACTCAGCAGTCAGTGCTAAGTGATCAACATTTTCCTGTTGCATACTCCAATCAGAAGTATAATTTATGATCAGAACTAAAAACAAACACTCTAAACAAGGTGATCCACTTTTTATTAAGACTTCTGACTCCATTCAAAAGCAAAAACAAACACCCTCTTAGAGTTGGGTGATCATGAGGAGCGATGACGAGAACGTCGAATGTGACGCCTAGGAAGAAATTGCTGAAGCACTCGAAATTGAGGATGATTTCGAAGATTAGGTGTTTCCTTCATTGAAAAAAAACTAACTAACCGACCAAATTGATCAAAATCGAGCCGTTCGGGATGGTTTAAGTGCGGTTCGGTTTGGTTTCAGTTTTAAAATATTCAAAACTGATATTGTCGGTTCGGTTTTCGATTTTTATGTGATTTTAACCAACAAATGAACTGACCAAATATATATAATAAATAATATGTATTTTATATAAAAATAATATAATATGGTTATATAGCCGATAGGTTCAATTTATTTCGGTTTTAGTCAGTCGGTTCGATTTTCATTTGAAATTTTAAAAATCGACCGAAGTCAGGACTTAGATATGGATCTACTAATGGATCTCTTGGAACTTATCCCAATTATGAATTTGTGGAGCATTGGCATCCTAAGATTAATATTTTTCACCTTCTACTCAAAGAGATGACTATCACTTTGGAAGATTTGTGTCATACTTTATCTATGCTAACCTTTAAGGGGTAAGGGCCATATTATTAGTCAGTTGTTAATGGACCAAATAGGGTTTGGGTGTTATGAGGAATGTGACTTTAACTCAGATACAAAAGAACAAAAGTAATGTAATTTATGCTAAATAGGTGGGGATGCTATGTTCACAGATGACTCGTCAAGGAAAAAACTGTGCACTAGTATCATTTGTTTGCGCTAAGGTCTTTTTTTGGTGGACATTGTTTGTTGATAAGTCTGGAACAAATTAAGGTTCTTGTGTATTACTTGGACCTGTTAACTAAATTGGATGGGGTTGTTGAATATGTATGGGTGCGTAGTAGCATCGACCTACTTTGTATTCCCAGTTGGGTTTGTACTTATCTTGTTTTCATTAATTTGGCTTTGTGTGTTAAAACCTAAATTTCGTTTGTAATGTAGGTTTTGATCCACAACCATTTGAGGTAATCCGAAATATTTATTTATTTCATTAGGCTAATCTCATTTTTCGTACATTTTAGTCCGTTATAACCTTAGTTTAGTATTAAAAGTTTATTGCACAAGTGATTCTTATGTAATATATAGTTTGTATGACATTACAAGTCTTGTGAGACTCTTTAGATAGCATGTAAGAGTTTAAAAAATCTTAAATTATATTGAAAAATACAAAATTACAACCGAATTTTTTATTTTTTTTCTATATATAACGAAATATTACTTAAACTCATCTTACCATAATTGCCTCAAAAAATGAAATCACAATCCTTGCTAATGATATTATTTGATTAAAAAATTAATGATATTGGATGGGAAAATCCAATTGGGGCATGTTTCTAGGAGGCACACATAATTTTTCTTCTTCCTTTTATTTTATTTTTAAATTTTCTGATGGAAGTTCTAGTGAAATGAAAAGAAAAGAAAAGAAAAAAAAATCTGGTTTGGGGTCTTAACACGTCTAATAGGATATGACTCAAGTAGGGATAGTAATAGGATATGACTCAAGTAGGGAATCCGGTCAAATACGCTGAGTAGCGACTGGAAATCGCCTACAGACAAATCCATGGGGTGTGACCAATACAACTGTGACATGTGGAATCAAGACAAACGAGGATCCATTGTCAGGTCATAATGCAAGATATGGACAAGTTGGTAAAGGAGATAGTATAAATAGAGCCCTTAGGTCAACGAGGAAAGGGTAGGATTCTAAGAGAGATCTAGAGAAATTTTCAATCTCTGAAACTCACTTAGTTTTTTAGTTTTATATTAGTGTTCTTCTATAATTACTACTTGTTGCTTTCTAACTTGAACGTCGGAGGCTCATAACATAGAAGCAACCCATGCTTGTTAGTGCTTTGCACGTAAGAAAACTTGGAAAGAAGCAAAAGAGAAGAAATTATCGTTGTTTTGGATATCTTGGAGACATTGTGTATCTCGAGGAGCTTTAACAAAATACCTTGCAAACAATTGTATTTTATTTTTTTTGGTAAACCAATCTACATGGGAATTCGACCAGACCAAATTCACGAAACAAGTTTTCTAACCTTACTCCTGGTACTAGATACTTGCAACAAAAAGCATGCATTACTTTTTATGAACTAAACTGGAACATAATAAATGAATAGAAGAGATGATAGACCCTGTTCAAAATCCATGGACTAGAGTTTACAGTTGATTGAGAGCATGCGAGCTCAGTTAATGAAGATGTTGAATATGGCGAATGATGACGATAGTAACAATGACCATGGAATTGCCGTTGAGATGAGAAATCATGCAAATACAACAGGGAATCCATCAAGGATGAACTACAAAGGAACACTCAAACAAAGCAAACACACAGGCTGTTTGAAGCTTAGGTATGTCCCTTCTGCCATTGTAGAAGGGAAAAAAGTAGTGCAAGTTAACACCTCTGAGTTTGTTAAAAGAATTGAGGAATGCGAATAGCAAGTGATGAAAAGATTTGTAGGAAAGAGAATGGCTTATGAGACCATCTAACCGGAGCATGGGGAACCCCTAATTTGATATGAAAATACATGGAGACAAAACTTTCATATTCAAGTTTTAAAGATGAAGATGTAAGCAGCAAGGTTCTGGAGATGGGTCCTATGCATATTGCTAGTAGATTGTTTATTCTCAAGCCATGGATCTGCTAAGGAAGAGG
>QNQO01009422.1:0-39552 GCA_003290165.1 Berberis thunbergii | reverse complement strand
GAATTTGCGGTTGATCCTATTTCACTGTTTATTAATGCTCAAGGTCCGTCTCTTCTGTGAGATTGTCCTGAATGAGTGGGATCTTCCAATTCCTAGGATATTAGCTTTCATTAAGGAAGTTGATCCTGTTTCTAGTTTTCTTTAGATTGATGATTTGGAGGCTGGGTTTCAGGATCCTTCTTTCTTTCGATATTTTCCTTAGAACCTGTGTAAAAGAGAATTTGGTTAGCATTCCTAAAATTCCATAAATCACTTCGTCAGTTACATGTAGTTCTCTTACTAGTAGGGTCTATGTATAGTGATAGTTTGCATGAATGTAGAACGGAGAGCTTCAGAAGGGGTGGGATGGATATTTCGTAACAACAATTTTAGGGAGCCACTTTTGAGCCAGGTTGGGTTTGTTGACACTTCTACCCTTTCCATTGATGTTTTGTAGTTGTGTTTTAAAGAAAATGGGTAAAAGTGTAAAAAAACCATAATCTGACTCAAAAGTGGCTCCCCAAACCTAGCTCCCTAGACTTACTCAACTAAACCTTGAAGTTCCATTGTTCAGACTTTGGAGTCAATAAGTGAGATGTACAAATAGCAAGTATTGTTCCAGACTATGGAGTCACAATGGTCATCACTGATCATTGTAAGGGAGATAACACTGATTTCATACTAACAGGCGGCTTTTAAAGAGATGGCTCAGACTGCAGATCTAGCTGCTTCACTATTACTCTTTGTGCGCGTTTGACATCGAGTATAGGAGGTAATACGAAATTCTTATCAAGGTGTTGTATGAGAAACATAGAAACACATGACCAAGTTCCACAAGTAAAAAACTAATAACATGGGATTTCTATGTTCAGGGTTTCATGCAGCTATATCCAAGCAAGAACACACATTCAAGATCTATGAGAGAAGCAACTATCCTATCTATGGCCTTTTAATATGGTATTATCAAGGAAAAAGGATATAACCGCTCTTCAGTTATGTGAGTATTATATATCTTTATATTATAGCTTTAGGGGATTGTACTTGGTGTATTGTATCGAGTGCTAATTCTAATTATGCGAAAAATGTTAGACTCAGAATAAGAAGTGCAAGCTGTTGGATCGAAGCCATGGAGCTGACAGTAGTGACACCTCCAAGCGGTCCTTTGTCAATCAGGATGTTGTTGAGTGATGTCGATGAAGAAGATGATACATGGGTGGTGCCACTTAACAACATCCCTCAAGACTGAAAGCTGAATATGTATAAGATGTCTGCATACAAGTAGAATAGTTTGATTAAAAAGACCAAGGGGCCAATGGTGTTATGGTCTAGTGGTCAGGGCTGTGGTTCCCCACCTCCTAGGTTCGAGTCCATCTGAGGCTTGGTTTCCTTTGTATTGTTGACCTGTAGGTCTCACCTTGTTGATAGGTTGTGGAATCCTTAAAACCCAACTCACTTTCCAAAAAAAAAAAAGACGAAGGGAAGAAAAAAAATGCATTCCATTGGCATTGTTAGTTGAGACCTAATTCCTCATTTATTTTTTTTATTTTTTTTGACATTTAAGAATTGTCAAGTACTCGATAACTTGGCCTTTGCTAATTCCCTCTTTTTATTTTTTGCAATAAATCAAATATGCCAAGAGTGTACCTAACTAGGAATTGAAAAAACCCAACAAAAAAAATCAAACACAAAAATGTACAGAGTGAAATTTTGTCCAATTGCGGAGGATCCTGCGAGTGGTTGCAGTTATGCTAGAACACTGCATGGAAGAAACCAAGTGGATTTGACTCTATAGGTGTGGGTCTAATGACAAGCGATTCTAGTAAAGATTTTGGGAGATCGAAAAAAAGGTGCTTCCAAATGAAATAAGTTTAGGTCGAAAACACCTATAGTAGATAAGTTTAGAAAAATTATCACTCTAAGTGGAATGCAAGAAGATACTGAAAACCTAGAAAATGTAAAAAGGAAACAAGAATACGAGCTAACAACTTTGAATCAGTTTAGATAACATATAGATCCCAATCTAAACCACTACCAATGGGATCCGAATTAACAAACTGACCTGGATCCGAAATACAAAATTCTATTTGTTTTCCTACTCAAAGTCTTAAAACCTTAATTATTAAACAAAATATGTTGATATCTGAAGAAATTAGATAAATTGTGCAAGAGTACGTGTGAAAATTTTCACTAATTTGTTTTGATCTGACTCCAACATATTGGCAGTTCATAGGGGTCGGGGCAATAATTTCTTTTTCTTTGACTTAAGGCTCCATTTGTTTATAGAAAATTATTTTTCAATATATTTGTTTTCAGAATTTAAATTTTTAGTGTTTATTTCATTAAAAATTATGAATCTTTGGAGAAATTTTATTTCGAAGTGCCTCATTGGTGGAAAATCAATACCCCATTTTAATTTTCCAAAAATTTCCTTAACTGTTTTTTCAACACCACCACCATCGTCACAAACACGTTATGCCGCGGCCACCACACTAAACCATACTAACACCACCATCCTATAACCACCACCACTATCGTAGGACAACCACCGCCACCACCATCATACCACACTTACTCTCCACTACCACCAACACCACTCCAACCACAATCACTCCCATTGCTAGCACCACATTAACTACAACATCAACCACCACCTCCCCTATTGCCACCACTATCAACCCAACTACTATAGCACAAGACAATATTTGATCATTTGAGAATTACTTTTCACAACATAGCTAAACAACAAGAAAAGTTTTTGGGTTTTCAATTTTTTCCCTTACATTGTATGGAAAATAGACATGGAAATCTATGATAGAACCTCCTCCTCGAACTTGGATTCTGATGCATTAAAAATAGTCATCCTATGAGTTTAATCTGCAAATCAGATGTTAGACTGCCTATGACTACCTTTTTGGTGATCGAAGGCACTTCGATGTTTAAATCAGCAACTCTGTTTGAAGTAGGGATGGCAATGGGGCGGATTTGAGCAAACACATCCCCGCCCGTCAAGAATAGCGAATTCCCAAATCCGCCCCGCAATCTGTTTACAATTTTATTTCAAAAATCATAACCGCCTCGATTCCGCCAATCCGTTATAGGTTTGTAGTTCTGCTGGTGGGTTGTTGGTTCCCCGCTCCGATCCGCCCTGATCAACCCCGCCATGTTGTTTTGGGCCTGGAATTTTTTATAGTTGAAAATTTGGGCCCCATGTTGTTTAAATGGCATGAAAGAGCAAACAAACCCAATATCAGAATCAGGATCTAAAACAATCGACAAAAAATGAGAAGATACGATGAAACAGATGAGGTATATCGCCTATGAAATGCAATCTTCCTCTAGCGTATTTCACTGTAATCTTAACGATGAAATAGATGGCCTATCAATCCGATCTAAACTCTAAAATGAATCTTGTTTTCTGGAACTTAACATGCAAGATTACAGTGAAATGAAAGCTATAATCTTCCTCTCGCGTCTATTTTCAAGAAGAGAATACAGAGAGAAAGGAGAGGAGTCGAGAGTACTCGATGGCTAATGAAATACAGAAAGAGGAGGGAGCAGGGTTGAGCCGAGTGAGATGTGTTTCCCATCGATCGAGCTTGATGGATCGATCGTTGAGCGTTGAGCAGAATCAGAAGGAGGGAGATAAGAGATCGTTGAGATCGATTGTTGAGGGAGATGAGATCGATCGTTGAGCGTTGAGCAGAATCAAAATGAAGGAGATAAGAAATCGATCGTTGAGGGAGATGATACCGATCATTGAGACTGTGAGACTGAGCCGCAGGGAGGGAGCAGGGTGGGTTGAGCCGAATGTGAGATGAGAGATCTGATTCGAGTTAGGGTTCATTTTCCCTTTATATAGACAGGGGCATTTTTGTAATTTCCACATTTAAACATATTTGTGAGGCAGATATGGTCAAATCGTCCGCCCCGAATAAGAAACGAATACAGTTTGAATATCTGTATTCGCCCCAACCTCCACACAGCCTTAGCTAAATCCGCCAAAAATGGTGCGAGTGGGACGGATATTCGTGAAAATCGCCCCACTTGCCATCCCTAGTTTGAAGAAGGAAGTAAATCTGGACAAAACTCAGTTAAAGTTGCATAGTGTAGATATGATAGTCAAATCGACCTCCATTTCCCTACATTTTTCCTTTACCTTATATATTGAGTGAATTGATGACTACATTTAGGTGTGCGCATAACTTAAACTCGGTTGGCACAATGAAGGGGACATTTATTATAACGGTCTCCTCCTTCATTAAGAATATATTGATTTCCTCCATCTCATTTCTAACGGTCTGTCAATATTTATGATGACTTAAGCCTTCATACAGCCCTCCAATATTTATAATAATTTGAGCCAAGTGTATGGCTATAATCAGGTAACGATTTTCCACCAAATTTCCACAGATTTTCCACCGATTTTCCACCAATGAGGTGACTGTTTTCCACCAATAAGGCTCTTTCCAGAGGTGGAACATGAAACATTTCCAAAGAAATGGCTGATATGTTTTGTAAACGTTGACGACGACTCAAAAGTACACCATAGAAATGCGAACCTTTTTCAGAATCAGTTCTCTGCGTTAAAACTTTTCCATTAAATCTGGACTCCTTTTCTTCTTCTTTCTCTTCTTCTTCTTCATCTTCTATATAACGTCATTGTAAGATCTCTCCTCCCATCTTCAATATTCTCAGAAGGGATTGTCACTTTCCCTTCAACGATGGACGACTTCATCGAATTCCCACTCTGCTGAAGAGAGGTAATTTTCCTTTGATGTTGATCTTATTTTCTTATTTGTTTCTAGATCTGAATTGGGTATCTCTTTCAATGTTGCTTATCTTGATACATTTCCCACATCTCTTGATACCTTGAAACAACTAATAAATGGGCTCTGTAATATGTTAACACCATTCTATGTCTCTCTTTTTTTCTTTAATATTTACTTCCCATTGTTCAAACAGCCAACGTTCTCTTTGGGCCTTGCTCCGATTGAAGCTATACTATTTGATGTGGATGGAAATTGTGCGATACAGATCCTATTCATTTACTTTGCTTTCCGTGAAATGCTTCAAGAGGTATATTATTCTTGCATGAAACTGCTTGCTTGTTATGATGTGCTTTTTTACGCAAGCAATTGATAAGGAGTTCTACAGATTGGTTTCAATGGTGGGGTTCCCATCACTGAGGACTTCTTTGTTGAGAATATTGCTGGCAAGCATAACGAGGATATCTGCTGCATCCTCTTCCTGACTGGGATCTTCAGAAGAGCCTAAATTCATGGACGATAAGGAAGCCATGTTTCGCAGGTTGCTTTGATACACTTTTAAGTTATTCTCTGTGTTTCATCAAATTCATGTAGTTAATTGTTATCATGGATATATAGATTAGCGGCAGACCAACTGAAGCCCATTAGTGGACTTTATGAAATTGCGCAAATGGATTGAAGGACCGTGGCTTAAAGCGGGGTGCAGTGACTAATGCACCAAGACCAAATGCTGAGCTTATGATTTCACACCTAGGCTTGTCTGATTTTTTTCAGACTGTTGTTATGGTGATGAATGTGAAAGAGCAAAACCGTTCCCTGAACCGTACTTGAAAGGTCTCAAGGACCTTAACGCATTGCCCAGCCACACTTAGTGTTTGAGGTTAGCTTGTACCACCAGGTCATGTAGTTTTCAGAAGTTCCTCGAGTAACTTTTAATCTCTGATGATTCTCTTGTATTTCTTGATAAAGGATTCCTCCTCGGGCATAAAAAGCAGGGGTTGCAGCTGGGATTCCAGTGGTGGGTATAACAACAAGGAACCCTGAACACTCACTGATGGAAGCAGGCGCCACCTTCTTATAAAGGCTTACGATGATCCAAAATTGTGGAAAGCATTGGAGGAGTTGGACAAAGCAACTGTGGGAGCAAAAGTTGATGGTTAATACAGTATGCTCGAGGTAGCTTTTGAAAGAATGAAAATTTGAAGATATACTTATTACAGATGATTGAGCAATCTAGTAGCTTTTCACAAAACTAGATTCACATTTGCAATAATTGGTGTTCATTAGTCAAACAAACCAAACATTCCTGTAGTGTTATTGGTTTCTGGAAATCTACTTCAGTGAAATTAGTCAGGGGCTAATGTAATTCATTATTTCATATTGGAGTCAGATAAAGCTAACAGTTCTATCAATTTGTCATGTCAAAACATGCTCCGGTAGATATGCTCAAGTATTTTATATGTTTAGACAAGTCTAAATTAACGGATGAAAAGTTTGGAAGCAACATAATCGAAAACCGAAGGTGAAAATCTTGTTTTCATCGATCAATTTGTATGCAACAATCCTGCTCTATGGACTTTATAGGTCATGTTGGTTCTCAAAATAAAAAACGCCAAGAGCAAAGGGGTCAAATAAATGTATATCTATAGCTTCTTAGGGGTTTTGCTAATTAATAAAAATAATTCAAAAATAATGCCAGTAAAAGTTCTTCAGAAGAAATTTTTTTTTTCCCTCAACCCCTTCCACCCTTCGAACCATGGACCTGTGATTCCATCCGTGACAAGCCTATCGCTCAAATGGTACCCCATTGGCTTCTTCAGCAAAATTTGCGGTTGATCCTATTTCACTTTTATTAGATCCCAAGGTCCGTTCTTTCTGTGAGATTGATCCTGAATGAGTGGGATCTATCCACCTTCTTGATATGTCAACATCGCTTACAGTATAAAGTTTCGTTTCCAAGTTCCTAGGGATATAAGCTCTCATTAAGGAAGTTGATCCTGTTTCTAGTTTTTCTTTAGATTGATGATTTGGATGCTGGGTTTTCAGGGATCCCTTTCTTTGCTTCGATATTTCCTTGGAGCCTGTGTAGTAAAGAGAGTTTTGGTTAGCATCCCTAAAATTCCATAAATCACTTCATCATTTACATGTTCTCTTACTAGTAGGGTCTATGTATAGTGATAGTGTTGCATGAATGTAGAAGCATAGAGCTTCATAACGTGATTTTTGACACTTCTACTCCTTCCATTGATGGTGTTTATAGTTGTGTTTTAAAGAGAATAGGTAAAAGTGTAAAAAAAATCAAAACCTGACTTAAAAGTAGCTCCCTAGACTTACTCTTTCTATATGTTTGCGGCATAACTGCCATGCCTCCTTAACCAACCTTGAAGTTTCATTGTTCAGATTTTGGAGTACTCTGATCAAGTTTATGTGATTTTATATCAGTGGAAGCAAGAAAAATATCTCATATGCTAGCACTGCAAAGAAAACTACATATGGTTAACATTCTTCTCCTTTGTTTCTCGTATAAAATCTAACATTTCATTTTGGGTTTTCATTTAACGACACCTGCAACGCACACGTAGTCTAGATGAAGGCATTTTCGTCTACAAATTCAGCTTGACCATATGCTAAGTAGAGAGATAGGTTATCTTTCTTCTTGAAAAGATTTTTCTCCAACCATCAGTCCACCATTCATCATGAGCCACTCTGAACAAATCTTAGGAACATGAACACAATAAATATTTATCAATCGATCTCAGTTATCCTGATATCACATCAAACCAGTATGAAAAAACATTGCCCTAATTTATTGCAATCTCTCTTCCATTAGTGGTTGTACCCAAAAATCGACTGAAGTTGGATTGAGTTTTGTATATTACTATGGCAATGATGCTGGTCTTCACTTCATCTCTCTCCTGTTAACAGCTCCCTCAACCTCCAAAAGCACTCCAACAAGCATCTGCTGGTCAAGAAGGCTCCAATAAACATAAGTTGTAGCCACAAATCTCAACATTAGGTTGTTTCGTTTTTTTAAAGCTCCTACCAACTCCAAACACTTAATCTAGTGTTCGACTGTTGCATTATTGGTCCACCACCATTCTAATTCACACACTGGAATTACTAATTTGTATCAAAATTAACCTTCCTCAAAAAGTGTGAATTGCAATTCATGATCCTAACACATTTTTTTGTTTCTAGGTTGGTCTTGACTATGCCATTTGGAATTGCAGAATGAAATAGTTTTCAAAATGGACCAAGGCAAAACAGAATAATAAAATAGTAAAGAAATTAATGAAAAAATATATTGTATTAAGTAGCAGTACATGTACAAAACATCAACCAACCATGGCATGACAAACAACAGCACAATATGCTGAACAAAAATATGAATTGGTCACACAATAAAGAAAAGAGTAGAGAACCATATAGCAAGCTAAGTTATATGGTTAATCTATATCAGCAGATACCATTCCCTAACAACACTGTATCTCATCTGGCCCATGACACCGAATCAATCTCATCCCTAGCTGACTTATATAGCTCAAGCCTCTTGGCTGCTTGCTGCCTCCTCTCCATCAATTGCGGGTCTTCATCTAGTAACTGCCCAAGTTGTTTACCCTGCAGAACGTAAACCAAAATAATCACTTGTACTACAAAATTGACTATAAACAGGCAAGACGAGTATAGGGGATGATAATACACATTATATATACCTCTTTCTTTCCTATTTGCGTGTAGAAGTGATCCAGTAAAGATCGCTTTGCTTCCCGAACTTGGCAATAAACCACCGCTTTTGGGATATTGTTCCTCAAAGTGTCAGATACCATAGTGATGTAAGATGAAACATTTGATCCTATCCTCCTGAAGTGCCCTTCTGAGTAACGGTCTACAGCTGCTGTAGCAGCTGGATTACCACCCTTTTCTACTTCCTGGGGGAGTTTACGGAAGAAATCGACAGTCAAATATGAAGATTCCATGTCCACCAACCGAAGAGTAGTCTTGCGACTATCATCACGAAATCTTTCCAAGGCTTCACTTGCAGCAGCTGCTATCTCTGCTTGAAGAGTTGGGAATCGTTTTAACTCCTGTTCCATTCACAAGTATCAGACCCTGGTTTTCAAATAGTAACTACAGAACTTGCAGGTAGCTTTGTTAACTCTACCTGGGTCTCTCCAATTGACTTCCTCACGAGTTCCTTCAATACAAAGTGAACCTGCAATATGATGTTTTAAACTGATTAGAGAAAGATGATTTAGTGGTAGAAATATAAATGAACCAAACCATTGAGGTCGGCTGCTCTAGCATTTGCCTTTATTAATTTTTTTTAAATTTGCAGCTGCATATGGGTTTATCCGGCGTCATTCAGCACAAAATGAACCTTTACGTGCAAGCGCATAAGCAACATTGCAGCTGCTGACTTGCTTTCACTTACACTTTTAACATATGATGCAGTTTCCGGACAAGGAAATTTGTACTTATATTCAACCAAGAAAACCCAATACTTGAATAAACTGAAAAATTTGTACAGGCCAAGAGGCCAGGATAATTACGATATCACAATGGGATATAAATTTTTATCAATTAAAATAGAGGTTACAACTTACAACAAAGCAAACCCACAAGGATTGCAACACCCTTGATCCATTTATGGTCTATAACATGAGGATTCCAAAATCTAAGGGCAATTTTGCAAAGAAGAATAAATCAACCCACACCCCCACTCCACCCCACCCCAAAATGCCATAACTAATTATGAATTAAGACGAAATAATATTACCGCATCAACTGAAGCTTCAGCTGGGCCTCTGAAATAATTTAAAGAGCTCTCGATGAGACGCCGGTAACCTTGCTCAGGAGCAATCAAATGAGGTTGGTAACCATCTGCCTCAGAGACAACTTTCCTTACATTCTGCACGGAGAGATGTCGATCAAATGGAAGCTTCCTCAAAGCAGCAGGAAGCTGATTGTCAAAAACTCCGTATATCCGATCACCACCAGATCGACTGCAATGAAGAAAACATAACATGCTACTGTTATTGGATGTATACATTAAATGGAAAGTGTGGTTTCCCATGGGTGGGTGGGTTCCGGCATTCCGGGGGGGTAGAAATTTAGAGAAGAGATCTATCATGTCTAATAAAAAATCTGCTTCAAATAGACACAAAATAGTATATACTCATCAATGAGTCATAAGCTTAGGTACCAAAGAACATAGTAGATATAACAAAATACCAATAAGTCTTACCCTCCATCTAAGTGCTCCTTGAAAATCCGATCAAATGCACGGCAAAGTTCTAAGATAGTGTATAACTGAGCCTGAAAGTACAGATAAGCTGATTTATGTTATGAACTTGGACAATATTAGCATCATCTAAAATATTAATAATATATTAAAAGTATAGGAAGAAAGAGATGAGCAGCTTCTTACCCCTGCATCAAGAGCAATGGGCCTGCCAAGGTGGTCCATCTCTGACTCAAGTTCATCAATGGTTTTGTTTATCATTGATGTAATACTTGGTATGCGTGCCCTGATCACTGACTCCAAATGCTGAAACAAAATGACCACCCAGTTTCATTAACAAAAACCAAAAAGGGGAACAACATGAACTAGCTTTACCAATCATTTAAACAAACTTAAATAAAATGTGTGAGAGAAAGAAAAGAGAGTTTATAGACACTACACCTTCGATAGAAGTTTCGCAAGATATTCAGAACCCATTTTACTTGCTAAGTGCCCGTACTCGGGACTACTTGCAAAGTACTCACGCTCTCTACGCCGTGCAACAATCATGTCAACGTTTTTATTAATGTCAGCTTGAGAACGGTTGACAATGCCCACCCAGGGATGTTGCAGCCGGTAAGACCTTCCTTCAAGAACCTTTTAGAGGGGAGAAATGAAAAACGGAAGGAAAACAACTTAGACAAAAATTACTAAAGAAATATTTATATATAATGCAAACTTCATTCATAATTCTTTTTTTTAATATTGAACGGTCCTTCACTTAACGTTTTCTCCTTCATTGTTCCTTAACTTGGGTTTAAATACTTTCCTTCATTTCTTTTCAAAGTACCCCTTTCTCTAGCAGGTGTTAGATAGAAGTTAACCAGTAAATATTCGAAACTTAAACAACGTCATTGGCGTGCAAATCACCCATCTAATGAATTAAGGTGGGAACTTAGAAGCTAGAATAGGACCTTTCACATAAAGTGCAAACAAAAAATCAGTTTACGCCAAGTTTAGAAAGATTTTGATACTAACATCAACAGCATTTGTGCCCTTGTCCATCAGATCTAGCTTAGTCAATACACCAAACGTCCTTTCACCTGCCCAAACATCATAAGGATGTATTCATCATTCAGTTAAAGAAATTATGAAAGGTCATATAAATATGACAAGAAGAATAGGGCAAGGTAACATGAATATGATAATAATCCCACAAAATAAAGGGATGTTTGGCCCTAATTAAAAATTGTCTATGAAACTTACCAGATGGATCAACTTCTCGGGCAAGCTTGATAGCATCAGATGTTGCTATATCCTGATTTGCTGGGGATATTGCTAATATAATGCAGTTAGGCTACGAGCACCAAGCAACCAATCATTAGAATTACCATATGGGCAGCAAAAAATTGTCTACAAACTCTAAAGAATAACATATCGAAAGATAAACCGCATAACAAACAGCAGAGGATGTTATAACAGTACATGTACAGCAAAGAGTGTACGGAGTATGGACAATAGACAGGGAAAGAAGCTACACATGCATTACAGAAAAAGGACATACCATAATATATGGAAATAAAATAAACATTAATCTTGCAATTCAAACTACATGGACAATATGAAAGCATGAAAGTTGCATTAGAATTAAAAATGACAGATTTGAATGTTCCAATATAATGAGAGAGAACCTTCATAGTTAAGATGTCAGAAACTAAGAACTACAAATCTGAAACCAGAATCAAGCTAATGTGAATGGTGAATTGAATACCAAGTCATTTTCTTTTGATCAAACCACTCTAATTCTTGAAAAGTGTGACTTTACATCCTTACACTTAAGTTTATGCTTAACAACAACCAAAACCAACCCTTTTATCAAATTGTCAAGGATCCCAACACTTAAAACAGGGAAACACGACACCTAGTCGAACAAATATATGCATATTGATATTACCTTCTCCACGTATGCGCGAACCATGTTTTCAATATCTTGAACAATGCTGTCTGGTTGCCCATCTGAAAAACACAACCTTGTTCACCTCATTGATGAAATGGGACTTCGTACAAAAATTCACTAGCAATAGAAGGAACCTCAGAAAACATACCTATAGCAACTTTTGTCAAACCAGGTAGATCTACCAATGTTAAGTTGACAACTGCAAGTGAAGAAAAGTAAATATAAAAGACAGTGAGGATGCTTCAGTCTTCCGAGTAATAAGGCAAATATAAAGATAGTTATAATAATAAATAAATGAATCAAGGATAAAAGTCAACTAAAAGAACTTCAATTTTATGTACAAACTAGTGGTAAACAACAAAAAGTACATGAAAAGCGGTGGTGGCAATGGTGAGTCTAGCTGTCTGGCAGTAGCATCATTTTGGTGGATGTGTTTTAAGTAGTACTTGTAGTGATACAACAATGCTAACAATCATTCTTTAATTCAATCGACTTCCACACCTCATGTCATTTCAACATATCATTACTAAATTTTGTAAACAAATAATCACATGCTCAGAAATATCATTATATCAATATTTAAAGAGAATGTTATCACTTACTGAACGGAAAGGGTTTGGCAACCAAACATCACACAACATAACATAGCATCATATTTACAAAAACATCCTATGAATTCCCAAAACTTTCCATCAATACCTGTCACAAATTCCCACCATCCACTAACAACTCATCCGAAACCCAACCAAAATTTGCCATGAATCTCAATTAAACCAAAACACGCTCTAAAGACTCAACAAAAATTTGCTGGAAACATCCTCACAAAACAGTCCCAAAACAACCATGTTTCATTCTGGACAACAATCCGCTACACCCTGTTTCAGCTTCCACGACAGTCCCAACACATCCCAATTTGCGTGTCAAAAAATAATTAATTTATCCCTGCAATCAGCCCTGTCTGGGTGATAAATTATAACCCAATTCAACTCCAAAACAACAAATTTTGAATAGGAAAAAGACAGTCCAAGATAAACCTTAATTACAATCCCAAAAAGGGTCCAAAAACAACCTCGCCTCTAAAACCAAGTGAAACAACCCTCGAATTTAATTAAAGACAACTCAATTCCAGTCTGCAAAACAGCCCCAAACAATCCATGATCCAGTGTACAAAATATTCTCAAAACCATTAGTTTTTAGTTCACACAAATAATCCAAAAATAACATTGTTTGTCAGAAATACACGCCCAAAAAGCTCAAAACACTGTCATATTGAGTCCCAAAATTACTCACAATTTGATCCCAAAATAACATGTAGACTCGTTACGTTGTTTCTTTGACTGAAAATGTCACTAATAAACCTCAAAGCCCCATTTAGATCATCACCAGACTTTCAAATCTCACATATGAAGTAAAATAACCTAAATGACGTCAAACACGCATCATGACATCATATATAATACTAAAAATTGAAATATTTCAAAAACTAAAACAAATATTTCAAACTAAATTTTTACACAACGATCGCAACGGTTAAAACAACGTTAAAAACAGAGTTACGATTAAAATTTTAAAGTTGGTCAAAGTTCGGTCAAGCATATGACATCGTCTTTCTCATTTCTCATTCCAAATCGAGCATTCCACCTACCATTAGAAACCTCTAAGTCTCATCTATCCAATAGTATCTTTACTTAATCTTAGTAACTACAACGACAGATATTCATCCATGAACAGACCCAAATGACCATGATTATCCCTGTTTTTCAGTAAAACATCTACACATAGCAGTTTTTGCTCGATCATAAACTAGTGCAATTTTTCACCAAATTTAATGACTTATACACCTATGAAAAGTTTACATAGTCAACTTTCTATAGGTATATACTTATTAATGATATCAAATCTACAAATACATGAAATTCGAGTAAAAATAGCCCAATTAACACATCTTAGTAAAATCATCTAAATTGAAGAATTTAGTTAGATCTAACTCACCTGATAAAAAAAATGTAGCATCCAAGCATAATCCTATACTCCCCTTCGAAGCTCCACAACCCAACCACCACGAAAATGATTCAAAAACCCTTGAAACCTTACATTAGAGCATGAAACTCTCTCTCTCTCAAGCTCTCTCTCTCGATGTTTTCAATTTGGCTCTCTGGACATAAAAAACAAACCAAATGGAAGAGAAGAAATGAGAAGGTTTGAGAACCTTGAGGAATCTTTTTAACAAAAATAAAAAAATAAACCTCGAGGAATCTTTGGAATTTGAATACTAGTTTTGGCAGTTGCAACCCCATTTTTTGTGCTAAGTTTAATCTTGAGAACGAGATTCTTTTGAGGTGTATAATGTGATACCTAATTTTTTCTCTATATACCACCATGCGATAGTATCTAGAAATCGTATGGTGGCATATAGCCACCCAAGATTCCCCAAGGTTCTTTTTTTGTTAAAAAAATTCCTCAAGGTTCTCAAACCTTTTCATTTCTTCTCTTCAATTTAGTTTGATTTCTTATTTCCAGATAGCCAAATTGAAAACACCGAGAGAGAGCTTGAGAGGTTTCATGGTCTAATGTGAGGTTTCAAGGGTTTTCAAATCCTTTTCGTGGTGGTTGGGTTGTGGAGCTTCAAAGGGGATTCGAGTGGGAAGTATAGCTGTATAGGATTATGCTTCGATGTTGCGTTTTTTAATCAGGTGAGTTAGATCTAACTAAATTCTTCAATTTAGAAGATTTTAACTAAGAGGTGTTAATTGGGTTATTTTTTAGATGGTTTGAAGTTTGAAATAGGTATGTTTGCACCCGAATTTCATGTATTTCTAAATTTGATTCATTAATAAGAATATACCGATAGAAAGTTGAGTATGTAAACTTTTCATAGGTGCATAGATCATTAAATTTCGTGGAAAATTGCACTAGTTATGACTGAGCAAAAATTGCTCAGTGTAGATGTTTTACTGAAAAACTGGGATAATCAAAATCATTTGGGTTTGTTCAAGAATGAATATCTATCATTGTAGACTTGTAGTGACTAATAAGAATAAGTATATTGTTGGGTAGATGAGACATAGAAGTTTCCAATGGTGGGTGGAATGCTCTCGATTTGGATGAGAATTGAGAAAGATACAGGGAATTGCAAACAGCCGATTGAACTGAAATTGGCTTTGTTTTGGCATTGATTGGAAAAGGAAATGACATCTCTGCTTAACCGAACTTTGACTGACTTTAAAATTTTAACTATATCTTTGTTTTCACCGTTGCGATCGTCATGTCAAAATTTAATTTTGGAATAACTTTTTTTATATTTTGAAATATTTCAATTTTAGTATTTTTATGTGATGTCTCGTGATGTGTGTTTGAAGTCATTTAGGTTATTTTACTTCATATGTGATTATGTGAGATTTGAAAGTCTTGTAATGATCTAAATGGGGCTTTGAGGTTTAAAGTTGATATTATCGGTTAATATTAAGAAACAACGTACACGAGTCTGCATGTTATTTTGGGATCGAATTATGAGTAATTTTGGGACTGAATATGACAATGTTTTTGGGCGTGTATTTCTGACATAAACAATGTTATTTTGGGACTATTTGTGTGAACTAAAGAGTAATGGCTTAAGAATATTTTGTGCACTGGATCATTGATTGTTTGGGGCCATTTTGTAGACTAGAATTGGATTGTCTTTAATTAAATTTTTTGGTTGTTTCACTTAGTTTTCGAGGACTGATTTCAGCAGAATTTAGAGAATTGAATCGGGTATTTTTTTTGGGACTTTTTAGGATTGGATCCATAGTTAATTGAGGTTTATCTTGGACTGTCTTTTTGTTATTCAAAATTTGTTGTATTGGAGTTGAATTGGGTCATAATTTATCACCCAAATAGGGCTGATTGCAGGGATAAATTAATTACCTTTTGACACGCAAATTGGGATGTGTTGGGATGTTGTGGAAGCTGAAAACAAGGTGTAGTGGATTTGTTGTTCGAAATGAAACATGGTTGTTTTCGTCCTGTTTTGTGAGCTGAAACAAGGATGTTTCCAGCAAATTTTTGTTGTCTTTAGAGCGTGTTTCGACTTAATTGAAATTCATGGCAAATTTTGGTTGAATTTGTTATGTTGTGTGCTAGTAGTTGTAACTATTGGCAAGTAAAGTAAATGACAAAGTATTGAAAAAAAAAATAGTTGGTTAATGTCGCGTCTCGATTTTTGAGATATTTCAGTGTCTTGAAAACTCGGGGCGTGGCTGTTTTGGTATCAGATAGGTTCGGACCCAGCTTTGTGTCTGACAAAGAGCTCAACCCTACGCCAAGATAAGTAAAGTTCCAGCTTAAGCGAGTAGGTTCTTTCAGCTAGGTTCACTGCAATCTTTTTGATTTGATTATTCTCTTTTGGGTGAGTTGCTAGTCGCGGTGGGAGTAGTGTTTGTGCAAACATTGATGACGGTTGGTGTTGACCATGTTATATGCATTGGTAATCCTGGAGTTGGTAATTGCGGCAATTGTGATTGTGATGAATGTGAATGGCTCATGATAGAAAAAGTTGGGAACAATCTTCTACGACTTCACTAAAAATGAGAAAACCATTTAACTGAATCCATCTCGCACATTTTTAGACTTTCATAATACAAGATTTCAAGAAAAAATAATTTTTAATAATACGAACAAATGATTTTTATATGATGGAATTTAACTTTCAAAGAAACTTTGCACGAAATGAACTTTCTAAATGACTTCCAAAATACAAGACAAAATTTATAATAAATTTATTATTATTATTATTATTATTATTATTATTATTATTATTATTATTATTATTATTATTATTATTTTATTTTTTTCACTCTAGCAGATCTGACCTTGCTTGTACTTGTTAATCAAAAGAATAAACATGGAAGATGCGCGCAACCTCACACTAAGGATGACTTTTAAAACCCTACTCTTCTCCAACCCTTCCACACAAATTTTCGAAAAGGGCTTTGTATATCAAATAGACAAATACATATCCCTAGTACTTATCCCTTCTTATGTGTTGGCACAAAATCTCTCCCACCCATTAAATGAAATCAACCTAGCTTCCATCATATCATCTGAGAGAAACTAATTAACATCTATCCATGATACTTTGAGGTGTAGTTGGTGTTGAATCACAAGCTTCAGATTCTAAATAGTAAAAGAAATTTTGAGTAAATTTGACTTGAAGAATGCATACACAACATAAATCCAAAAATCATGAGGATTTCAAATCATGATATACTTACCATTTGGAGAGTAAATGCTTAGATGTATGGGAATAGGAGAGATTTGTTTTGATTTCCCAGTCATTCGATCAGTTTCATCAGAAATTTCTTTACGAACCATAGCTGCATAAGCAAAAACATGAAAGATTAGATCCTTTTGCATCACATAATCAAAAATGCGAGAATGCAACCAATATGGTTTCAAGCTTGACAAGTAACAACTAAAAATAAGAACAACAATAATACTGACATATTAGACAAGGAATTGAAGATCAAAACATGTGTATGATGCAGGGCATTTAGAAAAGTGAAAATCTATTAAATTGAATAACTAGATTAAGTACATACATTTTTGTTCTTAAAAGTAAAATTTTAATTGAAACCATCAGTAGTTTACAAAAAGCACCAAGGCATCTGAGGCATGAGGCACCAGAATATGAATGCCAAAATCCAAGGGTTGATTTAAGCATTTACCAATATGCAAGCCTAAAATCAGGCCCTCGAGGAGCAAAGCAAGGCACCCCCAAATTAACCACCCTTGAACCCTCCAAAACCCACCTAGAAAATAATCATCTAGGCTGCTTAACCCTCCACAGGGCGGACCGATTGCTAATGCTACAGATGTTGAGTGGAAAATTCGCCCCGGTCTCAATATAAGACGACAAATCAATAATAAAGTTGATTGACTTGACAAATCAATAATAAAGTTGATTGACTTGATTCGCATTCTAAAGTCAACAAGATCAACCAAATTGTAGTTCTTATACAGGAACAGCCTAGTCCCTTCCCCTTGTCTCCAACAACAGCCAGTTTTGGAATCAGAGAATATGATAGTGCCAGTTTCCCTACAAGGTGGGACCTTTCCTTCAGTTTCTAAATTACCTAATTATTGGTGTGGTAAAATAGAGAAGAAAACTCAGAACTACTGGATTGAATGTTGTGATTATGGCAAGGAACCAAATCTGGGAAATCAACCTGAACATTCGACTGATGGCTCCATGAACATCATCACTTTTATTGATTGGTTAAAACAAAATTGATGAGTTTGTGACATATACCTATAAGTATTTGTTCGACCAAAATTGGGAGTACAACTCAGAACTTATGGATTGAATGTTATGTTTTAGGAAATGACATCAACAACATTCAAAAATATATGGCTCCATGGCATGATTGCTTTTATTGATTGATTAAACATGAGAAGATTGTCACTTATTAGAACATAGTGTCATTATTGTTTAACAGATTGGCTAGTGATGGGCAAATTCTGAGGTATGCAATTAAAACAAATAACGGACCATTCGAGGTACATGACCTATTCACGACTAATCGGATTTAATCCATCTATTTTTTCAAAGAATACATTTTTATACCCTCAATCCCGCCTCACTAATGTAAATTATAACAAATAACAAATCTTAACAGTAATTTGCAATTATTTGACTAATTAATCAAATGATGTTGCAGCAGATATAGTACCTGACTCTAGACTCTGCTGAATGAAACAATACAAGAGAAAACTCATCAAACCTTTGAAATGGGTAATATTAGTACAAGAAAGCAAAAAACAACATCAGTACATGAAAACAAAGAAAGAGAAGTTAAACAAAAAAAAGGAATTGAAAACATCCAGTGGTAGTAAAGGATCTTCTTCATCTCAATCTTCACTAAAAAAAACCTTCTCAGCAACCAAAACCAATGACCCCAACAACAACCCTAGCGACGCCAACACGACAACACCAGGTTAGTCAACTTGGTCCTTCTACTCTCTTCTTCTATTGTTGATCTCTTATTCTTCTTTGGTTGACCGTTGCATAAAGCGATCAATCTCTTCTTCTGATCTCTCTTTTTTTGGTCGATCGTTGCACGCACTGCTTCAGTCGACCTTCTTCTTCTACTCTACACTCCTTCCTCTCACAAACTCTCAGTACGATTACCTCTCTGCGATCGATTCTTCTCTGGATCGAACCGAGTTGAGTTAGGTTTTTTTATATACAGCGATAAATCGGCAAGTTGAACTGGTCTAATTTCTCGTTGACTCGCCGATTTCACGTCGTTTTATCCAATCTGTTAAACACCAACCATTAAACACCCTAAAAATCTCAGGTACCCTCGATACAGGATTAATGGCATTTTAATAACTCCGATTCTAAGTCAAAGTTGTCATCATATTAGATTTAAGAAAATTGTGAGAATTTTGCGAACTAAATCTTGAACCTAAATCATGAGTGGGGTCTTTTTAATGCATGCACAACTTGAAACAGTGATTTCGCTAATTAATGAATACCTCTAAATGTTCCCACTTCGCAACTACTTGCAAGCTCAGCTAGCTTTCTAAATCTGAGGCTACAAAAGAAAATTCAGACAAACCTCGCCTTCATTTAGATTTCTTCAATAGTTTGCAAAATTAACCATGCTTAGTAATCTGAGAAGCTTCACTGATCCATACCACCTCCAGGTTCCTTGCTCTTGGCCCCCACAGCAGATCCCAAAAGGCCTTTTTTGGTCTGCTGATGTCAAATATTATGGATATTATGGATGAGTTGAACCAGTACATCGCTATGTGGTATGCGAACTGCCGTAAAAGTCAATAGGAAGCCTACACTTATCGTGGAGCAATGAAACCATCACTAATGATTTTCCTTCAATACACCAGCTTGCCTAAGAAGAATCTTGCGACTTCACTTTTGTGGGAAGGTGGGACACCAAACCTTTATCTCAAGGTCGAGCTTTTTAAGGTGGAGTGTGTCATGTGGACACCTCAGTTAGCGTAACCATGTGTATGAGGTGGAGTCTGGAAAGGTAGTAAATAAGGTCTTGAAGAGGTGGAAAGTGATTAGGGTCTCCCAAGTCCTTTTTGGAATTTCGGTTAAACCATTACTAACAGTAAAGGAGACAGTACAAAGGCATGGGATAAGAGGATCGAGAAAGATCGCCAGAAAGAGATCGCACAATGAGCAGATGTTGAGAAAGTGAGAAAAATGAATGACCTCTTCCTCTTCTTTGATCCTCCTATTTATAGCGAACGAATAGAGAGGAAGTTAGGGTCAGTTGTGGAGAACGTGATGAGAAAACGTGGATTGTGGGTGATTGTGGATAGTTGCCAGTAGTGGATGATGTGGCAATAGGCATGAGTCCACGTTCTCACATTCATGTTGTGCAATCATCTCTAACGATTTCAGACCTAATACTCAAAGGTGGTACTTGAAATAAGGTGAATGCATGCAAAGGCATTTTGGGCATTAGGTGGCTTTATTTCTTTGTTGCCCTCCAAACCTAGGTCCTCACATTTCACCCTGCACATGGCATAGATCTAACCCAAAGATAAAAATATGTCTAATCATTGATTTTTGTCATCTACATGTATGGGGGAATTTAGAATTTCAAGGTGTTTTCATTTTATGAGACTGTAAGAGTTGTCTCTTAAGCTTTTGTTCCCCATTGTTGCTTCTATTGATTAAATTTGATTCATATTCTTTCTTTTTTTTGCTTCCGTGGATCACATAATCATTATGAATTCCTTCTACCGCGTTTAAATTGCAAGAAATTCACTACCAATAAGCAACTGAAAGAAGTTCTTTTTTTATTTCATCTTTGCGATTCCATTAGAAGATAGTAAAGACTAGAATATAGTCAATTAAACCTGAGGACAAAGCGTGTTTGTTTGTACCACTTATAATAGCGAACCACCTTATAACTGTGTTTATTTACTACCATACTTAAGTATTCAAGGACTACATGGCTTGATTTATATTTCAACAGCCATAAGTGGCTTGATTTGTATAAGCAACAGGATCGATGTTTATGGCCATAACTTATAAGTAGTCATTTTCTACTATTCTTTATAAAAGGATTTATAAAAATATGAAAATGGATGGCCAAATGATTTGGACAAATTTGGAAACTTCTCTCTCTTAGACGAAGCTAAAAATTTGGAATTCATAATTTGGAAAACCATTGTGGATGCTCTTAGTATCTAGGCGCTTAGCTCTCCCACATGGGACCATCAACCCCACTCAGCAAAAGACACTTCATATTGATTTCAAAAATATATACTGGTATTACTGATCTATCACCTTTTAGACACAATTTGTATACTCACCAAAGAAATCATAAAACCCATACATAACTTATTCACAAACTTGACGAAAGCACAAATGTTGTAATCTCATTAAAGTAAATATCAAACAACTTAGTAAAAAAAAAAAACATTTCTAAAGCAGAATAGTAATTCATTTGCAAATGTACCGAAATCAGTGAATCTTCTCTTGGGCAAGTGAAGAAACTCTGCATACTCTTGCTGCCCATCATCGGTCTTGTACAGCTGCAACACCAAAGGCCGCCGGGTGACAATTCCTGCAAAATTTCAATCATCACTAAAACACACTCATCATCAGATCGACAAATTAGAATTCCAAAATCAAAAACCCTAAATAACTAACCAGATCCTCTGGGAAGAAAATCTCGCCCAACTATACTCTCCAAAACCGAAGATTTCCCCGAACTCTGCCGCCGCATAAATCAGATCAAAACATGAGTGAGTGTAATAGAATTAAAGAGAGTAAAGACGAGATCTACACATAAACACACACATACCTGTCCTCCTACAACAGCGACTGAAGGTAGAGCTTCCCATAGAGTAGGCAAAGCGTTATCATCGCCAAAGTCACCAAGAACAGTACAAGCTCTCTGAATTCGATTCACGAGACCGATCAAACTCTCCATAGTTGCCATCTTTAAAGCGTTTCGTTCCGATCTGGATTGGAAACCCTAGAAATCCCCCCAAATCGAACAACGCGTAGCAGTGACGAATGAGAGAGAGAGAGACGAAAGCAAAGAAAGCTTGAAACTTTTGCAGTTTGGAAGGTTCAAATGAAGGTCGGTCGACTAAAATGTGCCACGTGCGGACGGACCGTGTTGGATATTTTGTTGTGGTTTTGTAACTATTTTTTAAGTCTTCAGAAAGTCGAAATTTTGAAATTTGAAAGTTGAATTTGGTTAGCTGAGGCTCGTCTCTGCTGCGGTCTGTGCCAGACGCCTATTTCGGAGCGTTGTGGGATGGACAGAATAGTCTCTCTTGCTCCTTCCTATGATTTCTCGCACCTGCTGTCCTATTCCTAGATTTGATGCACTTAAATTTTTATTTTATTTTTTTGTCTCAAATTTAAAAAGAAAAAAAAATTTAATTTTTTAGTGTAATTCAATGAGATTAATTTCACGGCGGCACTGAGTGAAGGTGTGACACTAAGATGTTGGATCAAACGTATCGATTACATAATATTTGAAATGCAAAGATTTGGGAGATTAGCACGTTTCCAATTTTGACATAGTACGAAGGTTTTTTTTTTTTTTTGGCCATCATTGGTTTATGCCTAATTGAGTTTAGTACTTATTTTGAAAATTAATCGAGTCCAACACCTTGATTGACATTGATTACCACAGTCAAATACGTTGATATTTCATGATTGTTTCAATTTCTATAAATTCAAAAATACCCTTTTACTCAAACTACACATATAAGACACGTGTTGGGTCTAAAATAACAACAAAGTTCATCAAATGACTAACGATTGCTTCACAAATCACGAGGACATCCAACTACATGAACTAGAATTTGATCACCGATCTCATAGACTAGCTTCAGTTATGCAAACGAAAAAAAAAAAACAACGTAACAAAAAAAATGAATTCTTTCAAATTGACCCCATGGAACACATACTCAACTTCAACTCAAAGAATGATCTTTAACGCAAATTCAACAAATTCAAACCACAAAAATGCATCAAAATGATAAACTCATTCAACATTTATGTTTGAACCCACGTATGGTAAAGCTACAATTTTTCGATAAATCTAAGAACACCCATAATTATTTGAGTTGCGGATTTTGGATTGGTTTGATGAGGGTGAGGGAGATCCATGAAGGTAAGTTGGTGGATGTCCTCGTGATTTATAAAGAGATCTCAACTGATGGATGAATGTTGTTGTCATTTTAGACCAAGGATGTGTCTTGCATGTTTAGTCTAAGCAAATGGTATTTTTGAATTTTATTGATTAGTTATATAAAGTCAATGTATTTGATTGATGTACTCAATGTTAATTTGGATTTAAACTTAATTAACTTTTAAAATGAGTATGAAACTCAATTAAGCATAAACTAATGTGGACCAAACTCAAAAAAACCAAAATACTAACCATAAAAATAGGTAGTTATTTTAATTTTTCGATCAGAAAAAACACAACTATGGTATTCATATAGTCAAAATGCAAAAGTATACATCCGAAGTTTCTAATTCTCAGTCTCTCGGGATCTCTACCCAATCAAACATACAAAATGAGATTTTGGTTCTCTAAACATGCCCCAATTTTGACCCTAAACCCACATGGTAATCTTATTGTTTATACATAAGCTATCTACATCTTTATATACATTTTTGAAAATCATATTGTTCATTTCCCTCCAAATGTCCCATGCAAGGGCGTGGAGGAGTCTAGCACGAACCCATTTCCCAGTGGAAGAAAAGTTGAGAATCCCTAAATTTAGGTTGACCAGTCATTTGCTAATTACTAAATGGCTCGAGGAATGTTAGCTTGCGTGAAGGAATAGAATAGGATAATTTGATCGACAGTTTCCAAATACTGACTGCAGAGGGGGCATTGGTTTGTGAGTGTTAAGAATCATCACAGACTCTTCAGAAAAATCCCTCCAGAGACTTCAACTTCTGGAAGCCTTATCACTGACTATCTAGAGAATTCTGAAGCTATTGTCAATATTGGTGGCTCAATGTCAAAATCGGTGGCTCATCCACCGACTCCAAGCTATTATAAATATACGTAAGGATTGTATTTGTGTGAGTGTGTAGAATTATAAGCTCAATTGTGAGTTTAAGTTACAGTGGGTGTGAGTTTGTGTTTGTACACAAGTTTTGTGTACTTACATATTTGTGAGAGTAATAAAAATTAGAGTATTGCAAGTCCTTGATCCTCCTCATTCTCCTAACATTTTGGTATCAGAGTCAGGTTGAGCTAAAGTAGCACTCTCGACCGGAGTTACAGTGTTATTTAGTAGAAGAAGACATTGTTCAAACTAGGGCTGGCCAATTTAGACCGAAAAACCGAACCGAACCGGTCGTTTCGATTTTATAGTAGATTTTTCATTTTCGGTTCGTTTTTAAGCTCATCCCAAAAAAATTTATTCGGTCCTCGGTTTTAGCAATCCCAAACAGTCGGTTAACCGAGCCCGATCCGAGTTTGTACAAAGTCCAGCCCAAACTCTGGATGAGATTAAAGAAAGGGGTGTTTGAGACTTTGAGATTAAATAAAGTGTCTCTTTGGATGAGATGTCTTGTCCTTCTTAATTGGATTTTGGATGGGATTAAAGAAAGTGTCTTGTCCTTATTTATTGGAGTTTAAATGGGATTAAAGACAAGACATGGGATTAAAGAAATAGTCTTGTCCTTCTTTTACTTTTCTTTTATTTTCTCTTTCTTTTTCTTTTTTTTCTTCTTCAACTTAGAAACGCCATTTCTCTTTCAAAAACGCCATCTCGCTACCAGAAATGCCATTTCTCTTTCAGAAACTTTTTTCTTTTCTTCTTCAACTAATAAAAGTCATTTTTATAGTCCTAGCTCCATTTCTCTCTCGCTGAAGCCCTCATCTCTCTGGCTTTGAAAGATTGAAAAGATGTCACGCCCCGATTTTCGAAGAAAACGAAAATCCCAAAATCCACGTAGGATCATCTGTTTTCCCCAAAACTCGGGACGTGAAAATTCAATAACAACGGAAACAAAATAGCAGCAACAACTAAACATTTTTAAATTACTGAAACAAATAAAAATCTAACCCGGAGAAGACTGGCATGGCTAGCTCACTAGCGGAACTCCAGTAACGCAACTCAAAATCTCTAAACATGAAAGGCTAATCGACTACATTCCAAAAGGAATGTACCCAATAAGCAAAAACTCACTTGGATCAGCAATAAAGCTGGTGTGAGAAATTTTCATCCCAAAATCAATAAATCCGCACATGACAACATCAAAATAAACAATAACCAAAATCACACCAACAGGTAGTTCATCAGGCAAAGGTGTCATCATCCTAATAAATAAATATGCATTATTTATTACTAATAAATAAATTTTATGAGTTATCAATCATCATAAATGCAACAACAATACAATTCATAATCATATTAGATTATTATTGAAATATTAACAAAACACGTTTTCTACCTTTAGGAAGACATGTAGTTCTCATTCAATGGTTGAATGAGCATTTAGTTTATTCCTTTAAGATAATCATGCACATACACAAAAAAAAATTTTGCTTCTTTTCCACAATCGTACTATCCTCCATGTGCCGAACACACCTCACCCAAGTGTGCCTCCCTTGGCATCGAAACCACTCGGAGCATACATGTTCTAAGTGGGGTGTCACCTCGACGAACATGTCATCTCACCCGAAGTTCGATCACTGGCAAATATTCTTCCTAAATCTACACGTACAACCGAACTCACATGGAAAGTTGCACCGATATGTAAACAAGTCTTCATACTCATAATAATATCACACGTATACAAACAAGTCTTTATACAAAAATTTATTTTATTTTCACATTTTTTTTTCTTAGGAGTTGTGGAAAATAGCATAAAAAAATATCAACTACAACTCAAAACTCTTTTATGGTGACTCTTTGTCAACCATAAATAAATCAACCACAGTATCCACCATTCTCTTGGGGAACAAATAATATTTGACACATTGCCAATTCACACATCTCATCTATTTGCATTATATGAAAAACAATACGCACACCAATTCACATAACAATACAAATACTCAAGCTAAAAAGTGCACAGTTAAATTCCATCTAATATCTAATATTTATTTAATAAAATATAAATTGGTTGGAATGCGAGTGCAACCCATAGAACTTCTCAGTATTAAAAAAAATATACAATTGAAGTAGAATAAAAGATGTATGTGATCCATTCATGTAGTGAAAGGATCTACTTATATCAAATTATGTTCATTAGTTATTCATGCATATATAATATGCTAGTTTATAGTATAACACAGAACCATGTAATGAGCAGCAAAAATTCAACATATATAATCACCAGTCCACAAAAGCTTACTTAAAAAAAAAAATGGTTATTCTAAACTTGTCTTGAGTTGAATTGCAAACCAACTAGTGGTTTAAACCAATAAACTTAAGCTCAATCCCCTGATCCAATCTAAATGATGAGGGGGTTCATCATGTATAACTTAACAGATGCAACTAAACCCAAAAATGACTATCTATTTGTCCATTTTGGTTGTACATATAGGCTACTAAATAAACAGTCAAACTTAGATCTTCACAACCAATTTCATAACTCTAAAAAACCCAAATTATTTCATCAACACTTTCAACCACATCATCCTAATGTGACATCCCACAGACTCAATGCTCATGTCTCAAATACTGAAAAAGTAAGTAAAGCTACAAGCACAAATGCAAATTCTGTCATAGAGTTGTTACACATCCAAGCAATAAGTGCTAAAGACAGAAATAATACATTACTTAAACATCATAAACAAACACCAAAACACATAACCAATTACCAAATAAACAAACACCGACTCGAAAACACATAACCAATTACCAAATGTTTGTGAACATTTCTTCACAAAGATCAAACTGAGAGAGACTATATAAAAAAACATACTAAAAGGGGTAAAAGAGAACTCACTAGCAGAATCTACGCCGATCGCTGCACCATCAAGGACAAAATCCTCACCATAATCCTTTACAACAAGGCAAGAACAACCCGCAACCTTCCTTGCCTTACCTTCTGAATCAATCTTGCACAATCCAGCCCATTCACCAATGGTTTTAGCACTTGGGACAGAAATCAAACTAACATTGTGGTTCGCACAAAGTCCTCTAACCAACTTAACATAGTCTGCTTGGTCACAGTCTTCAACTAGCACACACAACTGGGCAGCATGCTTCTCAATAACCTTAGCAGCTTCATGGAGCCCCTTTCATAAGACCATCATGTGCCAATGATTTCTTCAGCACTAGTTGCAAAGCTGTCATTACATCCATTGGCTCACCAAGAACTGGAGCTGCTGCTGCGACTAGCTCAGGAGCAACAACCTCTTCACCTGACATGTTTGCAGTTCAAGGAAGTGAAACAAAAACTCCGATTCTCTTTCTTATAGGGTTTGCATTTGGGGAGCAGCGGAGGCGAGAGAGATGAGAGGTTTCAGATAGACGAAAAGCAGAGAAAATGAGTTATTGTTCGTCCATTCGAGCAAAGCGAAGGTGGCTTCTGATCGAGCTTCGCCGCCAAGTGAGAAGAATTTACGAAGAAAGGGGAAAAAGGAGAAGGAAGGAGAAAAGAATAAGGAGAAAGAAAAAAATAGGCTTATTCTCTTTATAAGGTGGGTGGTTATTCGCCCCCACCAAACTTTTGAATGCACCCACCATCTTTCACAAAATCAAACCCTAATCATTAGTTTAATAAAAGCCTAAAACCAAGCCCAAATACAATTGAGTAATAACCCATCAACATTCGGGTTTATAAATTTTTGGCTAAATACACACACACGCACTTTATTTTATTTAGTAATGACAAACAAAAATCTTTTCCCAATAAATGAGATTACAATATACGCCACAATTAATAAATAAGAAATTTTTATATTTATTTAATTAGGCGGGTATTACAGAAGAGCTTTCTATCTCGCTGAAGCCCTCATCTCTCTGGTTGAAAGATCTTGAAGCCCTCATTTCTTTCATCACTCTCGCTGAAAGATTATAAGATTGATTGGTATAAGAGCTCCCTGTTTGCTTGAAAAAGATTTTGTAAAGTTTGATCAGTTTGTACTTTGTAACAAGAAACCCTAGACTTGTAATGTAAAGATTCCACGTTTGTACTCCATTATTCTATTATTAAAAAAAAATTCAATTGTACTCCTCCAGTGGTTGAAGCTGATGCGAGTTTTATTAACCTAAATTAATAAGCTAATAAATCCCACTTGTAATAACCGCAAGTGCATGGTGTCTAACTGGTAGACAACGGCAAGTACGGGTCGATCCCACGAGGAAGATGGATTAAATTGAATTTAATAATTTAAATAAACTAATTTAGAGAAAAATTGGGTTACACTATTTTTAAAACTAAACTATAAATAAATTAAAAATAAAAGAAAAGAAAAGATGGATGTTGTGGGGTTTTGTGGGGCTTGGACTCACCAATGAGTTAGAAAAAATATTTAAATCTAAATTACTGAAAACGATAAGCTTTAGGGATGAGGATCCCTTGCTTACACCGAAGATGTGATCATTAAACTCCAATTTCAATCATATCAGTTTATGTCAAACATGAACAATTTATTTCAAGAAAATAAACTTTTACCAAGCATTAAATGTTTTTTTAGGGCACACTTAATCAAAGTTCAAGCTTAATAAATTTTAGTACATGCTTTGAATATTGATAAAATGTTAATATAACTACCAAACATATCAATTTTTTAATCGAACATGAAAGGTGAAAGCAATTTATCAATTTTCAGAAATAAATTGTTTATCAATTAAGCATTTAATCAGCAAAATAAATTAAAATGAATTATGCAACCATTTTGTTTTGTCGCAAACTCATGTGGTGGTACTCCAGTAGATCAGCAGTTAGTCCGAACACAAATCCCGAGAAAATGAACTACAAAACGCTCTATGGTGGTACAAAGCAGAAATCTGGGTGCGAATAACATAACTATTTGAAAAACAATTATTTCCCTTCAGTCGCTTGCGCCCCTCTGGTTGTCGTCTTCTTCCTCCGTGCTCCTTCGTTCTCCAAGCGGCTCTGAAATCTGCAAATGAGAGAGAGGGATGGAAGAACAAAGAGAGATGCGATGAGAACACAAAAAAAACAGAGACAGGGATGCGAGGACTTCCTGATTCTGCTCATGTCGCGGTGGTTGTACACCGCTGACGCGACGTTCTGTGGTGGTGATCGTGAGAGAGAGAGAGAGAGAGAGACAGGAAGGAGGCCGAGACGAAGAGAGGCTGAGAGATAGCTCGGCACTGGCTCGTCTTCCTCTGATTTGTAGTGGCGGTGATGGCGGCTCTGTTTCGCGGCGATGATGGTGGCTCGCAATGCTAGGTGCTTGGTTGTTGGACAGGGACAGTGGTGGAGGGACAGTCTGTGTGGTGCTCGGTGGTGAGGTGAAGGTTTGACACTAAACCGGGTTCTCACGCCCCTGTTTTGTGGTGGTGGCGGTGTTCGGATGATGGTGATTGATGGCAGATGGATGTGATTGCTGAGTGATCTGGACAGAGAAGGAGTGAGAGATGGATAGGTGGTGATGGTGATGAGAATCACTGTGTGAGGAAGAGGTTTGGATTTGGCTATTGAGGCTTGATTCCCTTCTCCTCCTCCCATTTTCTCACCCTTTTCTCTTGTATTTATATAGAATGATCAAAATGAATAGAAATGAGATAAATGGACGATTCATGGAGTGAATCAAGGTAAAATCAAGGGATAATTGGGAGAATATTATTTGGGTTTGCTTGGGCTTGGCATTGGGTTTGGGTTTATGGGTTAGGTTTTGGGTTTAAGGGTTTAGATATGTGACCCTCTACTTTGTACCACCGCTAGAATCGACCAATTGTCATTCCTTAAAATGTCGCCTTAATACGATTTCATCGTTCATGCTCAAATTCCTACAAAGACATGAAAACAAAATAATTACTATAAAATATAATAATCGAAACACTAACATATATAAATTAAGGGATATATTATGTAATAATTATGTGAATATCAGAAGCCCAAGAACCGGCTCAGATTTTTGGTTAACCAGTCTCACCGGTCCGGGCTCGGTCCCTAAAATTCAATTGTTGAAACTTCGGTCCGGTCCTCGATTTTGACAAATTGGGCCGGTTAATCGGACTCGGACAACCCTAGTTCAAACACTGTTTACGAGTTGACTATGTTCAAACTCATCACTGTTCACGAGTTGATACTGTTCACAACTCAGACTGTTCGCGGGTTGATACTTTTCACAACTCAGCATTGTTCACGAGTTGTCCTATTCACTTGAACAGTTCGTCGTTATTTTTAATTGCCGTTGGGGAGATTTGTCTTGTCCGAGATCGTTCGTGCGGCAGTTCGAGACTGTGAAGCAGACTAGTCTAGGACCAAGCTTACTTGGTAGCACAAAAAAGGTTGCACCTTGTCACGATGGGAGATCTCATTGGCACAACTGGTGGGCTTACAAAGCTCAACCATCACAATTATAAGAGTTGGCAGACAAGGATAAAATCCTATTTACAAGGACAAGACTTGTGGGCAAGTTGTTGGCGGTAGTGAAATTGCACCACCGCCAAGGGAGAATGCTGCTGAATTCAGGAAATGGGAAATCAAACTGGAAGGCATTTTATGTGCTCAAGACGACGATTGAGGATGGGATGCTGCAGCACATTGAAGATGTAGACACACCCAAAGGAGCTTGGGATACATTTGCACCCCTATTTTTCAGAACAAATGATGCCCGCCTGCAGTTTTTGGAAAATAAATTGATGAACTCTAGACAATGAGGTATGTCGATGGAGAGTATTTTTTTAAAATTAAAAAACTTATGTCGTGAAATTTCAGAACTAGACCCAGCCTAAAAAATTAATGAAGATAAGATGAACGAATAATCATCCATGGACTAAAGCCTGATATACGGGGATTGTCACGGCTATTCGTGGTTGGCCAACTCCACCCTCTATTGTGAAGTTTGAAAATTTGTTGGCCAATGAAGAAAGCCTTGCTAAGCAAATGGCAGGTGTCTCCCTAAAAATGAGGGAGAAGAGACACTCTTTAATAAAACGAATGGTGGATATAAAAAGAAGAAATTTGTAAAACAAAAGAAAGAAAAAGATAACAAGCCGACGAAGTTTCAAGAGAGGAGCTACAAGAGAGGGAAAGCTCCGCAAGGTAGAGGCAACAATAATCGGCAAAATGATATGTGTTACAATTGTGGGCAAAGTAGGTCACTAGGGAAAAGACTGTTGGTCAAAGAAAAAGACAGCTGAAGGCAACTTGGTGACATCTTGCAATCACCAAGACAGTAGTGAAGAATAATGAGACTTCCAAGCATCCTTTGCAACTATTCAGCCCGTACGTGAAAATTCTCTTGAAGAAGAATTAGACTTCTCCAGGAATGAAATAGTTATGGCTTGTGAAGATAAAATACTAACAATCAACTACAACAAATATTGGATCGTTGACTCAAGCTGCTCCAATCATATGACCGGAGACAAGGAGAAGTTGTCCAGCCTCTGTGAATTACAAAAGAGATCGGGTCGTGATAACTGCTAACAACACGAGATTGCCGATTACTCACACTGGAGAGGCTGCATTCACCCCCCGTTTTAGCCCTAATCAAGTTCAATTGCAAAAAGTCTATCATGTTCCATGTATGAAGAAAAATCTATTGTCAGTATCACAATTAAGAACATCTGGCAACTACGTGGTGTTCAGGCCAGAAGATGTTAAGGTGTACCGAAGCCTAAAGCCATCGGGTACACCCATTATGGAGGGACGTAAGTTAAAGTCTATCTACATGATGTATGCGGAATCATCATATGTAGATAAGATTCGACGCGGTGAAACTGCTGATTTATGGCACACTAGGCTTAGGCATGTTTGCTATCAAAGGTTGAAGGCAATGATGAGCAAGTCAATGTTGAAGGGTATACCCAACCTAGATATACGAGGAGAAACAGTTTGTGTTGGGTGCCAGTATGGAAAAACTCATCAACTACCCTATCAGGAGTCGGAGTTCAGGGCCAAGGAACCGTTGCAACTCATCCACTCAGATGTGTTTCGGTCGAGTAAAGCAAACCTCAATTAGCGGGATGCGATACATGGTGACTTTTATTGATGATTTTTCAAGGTACGTGCGGGTTTATTTTCTGAAGAAAAAAATAGAAGTCCTTAATATATTTAAGGAATTTAATAAGGAGATTGAAAGTAAAGTAGGAAATAAAATTAAATGCATGCGTATCGACAATGGCGAATAATACACATTTGATGAGTTTTTCCAATTACCTGAGGGAGTGTAAAATCAGGAGATAATTAACATGTCCAGGCACTCCACAACAAAATGGAATAGCAAGTTTTGTGTTTGTGGATGTGTATGCTATGGAATACTAAACCCATAGTGACTCACTTTGAGTTTTGGATGTGTATGTTACGTGTTTGTGCCCGATCACCCTGCAAAGCAAGTTTGACAAGAAGGCGATTCGCTGCATCTTTGTTGTGACGACCATAAATCAACACATTTTAATTTTTATTTCTAAGCTTTATTAAATTTGAGGTTGGGTCAAGTAATAACTAAATAAACGAGGGGTGTCACTAAACTTTAGCAAAACCTTAATAGGGTTTTGTCTTTGGTTGGATTAAATAGAGGTTTGGTTTTTGTTTCTCAGCAGCACAAAAAAGAAGAAGGAGAAAGGTAGAAGAAGAAGAAGAAAATGAGCAAAAAGGGTGAAAGAAAAAGGAAAATGAAGAAGAAAGAGAAAAAAAACTGTGAGTTCTCGTCTCCCTAAATAAATTTTCAGTTTTATTTTTATCCTTGTTTTGGATGTCATTTTGAAATATGGGGTAGAAGGGTATTGTCCTTTTTGGTGTAAGAAATCACATCTCCATGAATATTTTCGAGATTTGTCTTCTTGATTGAAAATCATGCTTGTCTTTCAAGCATTAAGCTAGTTTCGGTGGTGGATATGGTTATTTTATTTGATAGTGATTGGAACCTTTTAAATGATTTAAGGGCCTTACAAAAGATCATAATTGATTCACAACACAAACAGCTGAAAGTACTATGTTTATATTCACCTTGTACTGTAGAAGAAAAAGCCTGATTCTTGCTAAGCAATATATGATTCTTGATAGCAATACACAAAATATAACCGTGGTAATATGTCATTTAAATTAACTTGATAGTGACATTCCTTTGCCATATGTCAGTATTCCAATTAAATAGTTACTTTGCCATATGACATTACTTGTGGATGACCATAGGTCAGACTTCCTTTGCCATCTACTTTAACCTTTTGATAGTGACATTCACTTGATAATGACATTTACTTGAAGATACTCTTATATGTCTAATGTGCAAATGTTAAATGAATAATGACATTCACTTGAAGGTACTATTTTGATTCTACAAGTGACTATAAATAGTAAAAGCCTTGATCTGATTGGTCCTCATGGTAGGAGGTAGCTCTGGCCTCAGTTCAAGGATTAAAGTAGTAAGATTGTTAACCACATCCATATTTTATAGGTTTGGTTTTATTTAATTGGTGGGCAACTGTATGAAATGAATGTTCACATTATCTTTTGGGCCCCTTGCATTGCGTTTTTTTAGATGGATGAAATGGTTATTCAACACGTGCGAGTATGCAAATGCCTTGCATATAATAGAAATCAGATTGTTAGTACTTCCATAAGTGGTTACATGTTGTATCTGGAAAAGTAACAGTATATGTTGGCTTTTATATGTTAACAATGTTTACAATAAAGATATATTCCCTAGTGGATTTTATTAGGCTCAATAAGGAGTTACTATTAAAAGCAATGATTTCTCCGAAAGAATGGGTTGATAAATTTCTATGGGTTTTGATCACCAAGTTGTTGATAAGGTGTGGTTTATGAATATGCTATGTTTCCCCGAAAGAATGGGTTGATAAATGACAAAATGTCATTGTAAAAGAAAAGTGATATATCACAATAAAGAATATGGATAAAATTTGTTTTCCTGAAAATTTAAATCAGCTGGAATTATATCACTTAGAACTACCACACTTCTTTGGTTTATTATTTCCTCTCTTTTATTAGAGAAACTAAACAACCTGCGGGTTGTCTTGTGGAGGTTGGACGCCTATTTCTTACTAGAGAAACTAAAATAACCTTTGGGTAGTCTTGCGGAAATGAGGTGAATTTTGTATGCCTAAAATAGGCTTTGATATTTATCCGTAAAAAAATATGACGTGACTTTATGCGCATTGATAGCCCAAGAGTGACTTTTGTTAATCATATAGTTACGAGTATCCGGTGATGCATGCCTGTATGTGATGTGTCCCCACTTGGGCATGGATGACGGAGAAATCCTCCTTTATATGAGAGAGGCATACGGGCATGGTATGTTCGGTCTCGGATGTGGTGCGAATGTGTATTGTCTAAGTGATCATCCGTTAAAAGATGAATCAAAATTCAAAATAAATTTAAAAAAAAAATTATGTTTATATTGTTTATAACTTTTTTCATACAGGATGACAAATCCACTAATATTTTTACAGGATAGACTTGCAATAGTCAACTCCTAAAATGTAAGTGTAAGTAAATGCATTTTTATTTATTAGGATTACTTAATGGCCTCGTGGAAGAACTATCTATTTGTTTTGGTTATTTTGTCGCATTTTATTGTTCTGTCCTGTCATGCTATTTCTTTTATTGATTTTTGGAGAACAAGGAATTTCACACCAGCTTTATTGCTGACCCAAGTGGGCTTTGGTTTCTTGGGTACATTCATTCGGGAATATAGCCGACTAGTTTATTTTCAGGATTTAGTAATTTCGGGCTAGCTTAGAGCAGTTCGTTTCGTACGTGACGAGTATTGCTGGGAGTTGCGCGTTGTTTGAGAGATTAGGTCATTTTTTTTGTAGGGTGACAGTTTAATCATTTGTAATAGAACTTGGAGTTTACTTATTATTTTTGGGGAGATATATATTCGTGTTTTGTTGAACTTGTAAGCATTTGCTCTACGAGCATTAAATTTTCCTTCATTTTGATGGGCTTTTAAATCAGTTGTTTTATTTTTCTCTAATTTTGTAAAATGTGCAAATGACTATTTCTTGTAGATGCCAACTGTTGCTTTTAGCGAATGACAATTCATGTCCCAAAATTTGGGAAAACGGATAATCCTATGTGGATTTTAGGATTTTCGTTTTAATTCGAAAATCAGGAAAATCAGGGCATGACATTTGTGGGGTATGACAGCCTAATAAAAGATGGAAATGTTGTGATCCTACAACTGGGCGCTGCTACACATCAAGAAATGTGGTATTTGATGAAGCTTCATCATGGTGGTCTGCACAACAACTATTACTGCCAAATTCCAAAAGTCTAAAGGAGGAAATGCAGGAAATTGATTCAACACCTGCAAAAGGTAAAAAGAAACCAGATTCAACTCACCGAAGAAAACAAATGTGTCCACTAACCCATGGCAAACTAATGTACGTGAAAGAGTACCAGAAGAAGATCAAGAAAGTCAGGAAGATTCAAGGCAACAACTGAGAAGGTCAACCAGACAACGCAAACCTAATCCAAAGTATGCAAATGTCGTGGTCGAATAAGACAACGATAGAAAACCCACAACATTTGAAGAAGCATCTTGAAGCATGGAGTGGCAAAAGGCGATGGAAGAAGAAATCCAAGCTCTAAAGCATAATCCAACTCGGGAGTTAGTAACCAAAACCCAAGGATGTGAAGCATATATCATGCAGATGGGTCTACAAGATAAAGACTTGTCCTGATGGCTCGATAGAAAGGTACAAGGCTCGATTGGTAGCCCACGGGTTGTCACAGTAGTATGGATTGGACGTACGATGAAACATTCAGTCCAGTAGCTAAGATCACTACAGTCAGGGTCATGCTTGCCCTAGCAGCAAGCAAATCTTGGAAGTTATGGCAGATGGATGTGAAAAATGCCTTCCTGCACGGAGAAAGTTGACCGAGAAATATACATGGAGCAACCTAGGGGTGTTTGAGAGTAAAACCCATCAAAATTATGTCTGCAAGTTTAAAGAATTCTTAGTTCAAAGCGGTGCACAGTTGCACATTCAGACTCAAGCATGTTCATCAAATCTCAAAAAAGCAAACTAGCAATAGTGCTAGTATATGTAGATGATCTAATTATCACTAGTGATGACAAAGAAGAAATAGGAATCGTATGAAGAAACTTGGCAGTCCGATTCCAAATGAAGAAATTAGGATAACTAAGACACTTCCTGGGGCTCGAGGATTGAACGAAGTGACAAAGGCTTCTTCCTTTGTCAACAGAAGTATGTTAGAGATCTTTTGAAGAAGTACGGGATGCTTGAGTACAAGCCGATCTCAACACCTATGGAGGCTAATGCTAGCTATGTGCTGAAGAAGGCAAACATTTGGAAGATACAACAATGTATCGCCAACTTGTCGGGAGTCTAATCTACCTGACGCTCATACGACCAGACATAGCCTATGCAGTTGGAGTTAGCAAGTCGATTCATGCATAAACAAAAAAAAAACATCATCTCAAAACAATCCGAAGAATATTAAGGTATGTGAAAGGAACCACCGATATTGGTATCGTTATACAAGAAGGGTAAGGAATGTAAAATAGTCGGCTACTGTGATGCTGACTATGCTGGAGATCATGACACGCGGACAGATCAGACTTACCGCGGTACGTGTTTAGCCCTTGGTTCACGAGCAGATCACTTGGGTTGTAGACAAAAGATCACACCAACGTGTATCTCTCTTAACCACAGAAGCAGATATAGTAGACCAGCATTGTCTATTGGCAGCTCCAGAGAAAGTGCATGGCTAATACCAATTGAATGATAGGATTTGCCACCAGCCAGTTGAGATGCAATACCATTGCAATTGCCTGATAATCGTTTCGCAATACCGCCTTAGTCTGAAAATCCAGATTCCACGCAGGGACCAAAGCATGGTAGAAGTCCAACTACCCACTTCGTAAGAGATAAGATGCTTCAGAGGGATAGAATAGAGACTGGCAAGCAATCAAGACAGACAACCAAGGTGACAAATATATTTCACTAACAGGACTAAGCACTACAAAAGTTCGAAAAAGTTTCAAAGACAACTTGGCATGACTTTCAAAGGAGTCAGTGATGAGAGGGAGTGTTAAGAATCATCACAGACTCTCCAGAAAAAATCTCTCCGGAGAGTTCATCTTCTGGAAGCCTTATCACCGACTATCTAGAGAATTTTGAAGCTATTGTCAATATTGGTGGGCTCAATGTCAAAATCGGTGGCTCATCCACCGACTCCAAGCTACTATAAACATGTGTAAGGATGCATTTGTGTGAGTGGTGTAGAATTAATAAGCTCAATTGTGGGTTTAAGTTACACTGGGCATGAGTTTGTGTTTGTCACAAGTTGTGTACTTACATCTTTGTGAGAGTAATAAAATTACAGTGTTGCAAGTCCTTGATCCTCCTCATTCTCTTAACAGTGAGGACCATTCATTTCCAATTTAGATTGTATATAGTCAACAATATGCCATCCATAATGGTTCATAGCAAAAAAATGTTTTGGGTGGGTTTTTTTAGCCAAATGAGTTGGTGCAACTGGTGGACTTTGTTATCCAAACAAGAAAAAAAAAAAGGCATGGGTTTGATCTCATCATAACAATCTTGATAGTGAATGAGTTGTCCTACCCTGCCCATACTCATTCATCTTGTTTTTCATTTAGGTGAATGGACTCAGTACTTTGAAGTTTGAAGAAGGTGAGTAATTATGGGGACCTCTCAGTCATCGAGGCTTCTCGTACGATGAAAATTCCATGAAGGTTGATCATAGCTCACAATGTTTTGGTTGTAAAATCCCTAATTTTGCCTAGCTTCAAGCTATAGATAGTTGGGTAGTTTTCTTTTAAGAGGCATGTCATCTGTCCATTTGTCATCCTTAAGCTGTTTTTTCCCCATTATGAGCTTCAAATGAGAGATGGTTCAACAGGAGTTGTTTGCGAGACATAATTTTTTTTCCAAATGAAGTTGGATCAACCAAACCAATCATTAGGGTTAGCACCATACTTGGCAGCATTTACACCCCTCCAAAAAGCATGCACCTCTAGCGCAAATCTCCATATCCATTTCTTGCACGAGGAGAGCTTGTTAAATTCTCCCACCCTTTTGATACCCAAGCCGCATTTCTTTAGGCTGACGGACCTTGCTCCAATTCATCAGATGGTACTTCTTTTTAGTGGAGAGTTGCCCTAAAAAAATTCTAATACATTTTTCCATTATGGAAGTAATTGAATTCGGAATAGTCCATAGGGACAACATATGAACTGGAATGCTAGAGAGAGCAACGTAGTCAAAGCGAGCTAAAGCGACTACTTAAAGCGAGAAGTTAAGCAGTGATAACACACTTTCCTTTGGCCGAAGCGAAAAGGGAAACCACATATGAGGAAAACGAGAAAAAACGGTCGCTTTTGTCAAAACGACCGCTTTATATATATATATATATATACAATAGAGATTTATTATTAGGATTACAAATTTTCACAATAAAGATTGGCTCGAATCCAAAGTCCAAATAAAGATCTTCATTTTTTTTAATAGTTGTTTCAAAGTACAAGCATACAACAATATTGTTAATTATCTACCAAGCACACCAAGAGAGAAAATTTTCTATTAGATAGTTATTTACTTAAATATCGACTTAAATTTTTTTAAGCATTTACGTATTAGTTTCTATTTTTAATTTAATTAAGTAATTAAATTGATCGAGGATCACACATTAAATTAATCATTAATATAGTACAAATAGTAAAATTTATCCCTAATTATGATTAATATAAAATAATAACTTTAATTTGCTATTTAAAATCATAAATATAAGTAAAATGCATTCATTTCTATTTTATAAATTATTTTGGTTGCTTTGCATTCATAAAGCGTTCGCTTCTCACTTTTCACTTAAAAGCGGTCAGAGGGTCTTTGCTTCTCCTTCACTTCTCCTTCACTTCTACGCCTTGACCACCTTGAGTGAGAGTACTCTTGATATGTTGTTCCGCCAACTTTGGCAATATGCTTCTCTTTCTAAATGCTCTAGAGCATCATCCCAAACCATGATATCTTATCTTTGTATTTTACATAATCACAACTAAGATAGAGTGTAGCAGTCTAATAATGATTCTCAAACAAAATTACTCATACAACATTTGTACATAGCAAACGCATGTTTCAAACGATCAAGAACGTTGGCATCATCTTTAATTCACTTGCCATGGAGCATTCGCATTGGTCACGTACTAGCTTTGTTCATCATTTTTCCAACCTGATGGTTAACTACAATTCTACTAACAAACTTCAGCCCTCATCCTACTGCCAACTCAAATTAGCAAACATCGTAAGTAACTTGTTAAAAAAGGAAAGAAAATGTAACTCAATCTCAAATTAGCATTTCGAGCGAGGAAAATAATTACAGCGTTTGCATGGCGTGTGCATAAATGATTTTTATTTCAAAACCATCATACTTTACTTTCTGCCATTGATACCCAATCTAGACTGTATAATGCAAGTTCTCCCTAAGAACAGTGAATGCGTGTGTCTTGGTCTTGATT